>PVJH01014217.1:0-57660 GCA_004026705.1 Nesogale talazaci
GGGAGAAGGGAGACTTCACATGGTATGAGAGATAAAAATAATAGCAATGTACAATCTATCAGAGGCTTATGAGAGTGGCGGGGGAGGGAGGGGAAGGTGATACCAAGGGCTCAATAAAAAGTAAATGTCTAGAAAAGAATATGGGCAACATATGTACAATCATCATGCCTACTTCAATTGAGATGTGGATTGTGATAAGAGTTGTAAGAGCCCGCGGGCTGAGCCCCGGTGGCGTAGTGGTTGTGCGCGGGACTGCGGCCCACTGGGATGGAGGTTCGATTCCGGCTCCCAGGAGCAAAGGCTGGGCCTCCTACCCACCACCAGGGCAGTGATGCCTAATAAAAAAAAATAAAAAAAGAGTTGTAAGAGCCCAATAAATGATTTTTTTTAAAAAAGAATTGAAATTACTGAATTAATAAATCCAGTAAGGGCAGAAATGCTTCATCTACTTAACACACTCGCCATGCATGACATATATAAAATAGCAGTTATAAAAACTGCTTTCCACATGGCCAGCATTTCGACCACTACGTGTATATTCAAAACCCTTGAAAAAAAAAAAGAGACTCAAAAGTCAACTTTTAGAAACCATCAGCCTCTTTGGGAGAAAGATGAGGCTTTCTACCTCTGCAGGCAGCTACAGTCTCAGACACAGGCAGGGGCAATTCTTGTCTCTTCTAGAGGGTCATTTTGAGTCAGATGTGGACTCAAAGGTGCAGAGTTTGGTTTTGGGAGTTGTGTATATTGCAGAGATGCTTGATGGTGTAATGGCATCACACATTGTTCTAATAACCCCGAGGACAGCAGTTCTAACCCATCAAGATGAGGCTATCTTGATTTACAAAGATGTACCGCACAAAAGCAGAAGCAGCTCTATTCTGTCTGTAAGCTTACTATGGCTCAGAATTTTTTTGGTGGCAATAAGGTTTTTTGAGTATATTCATTACACCTCTACTCATAACAGCCAAAAAGTGGAAATAATCTCCATGACCATCAACAGATAAATGAATAAATAAAATGTGTTGCATACAGTGGAATGCTATACAGCTAAAAAGAGAAACAAGAGCTCCATACATGCTAAACAATCGAGATGAAGTTGAAAACATATTATGCTAAGTGAAATAATTCAATCACGAAAGGACAAATAGCAAATGAGCTCATTTCTATAAAAAGAGAAGCAAATGTACAGAAATCCAAGGGTCTTAGTGGCTGGGAGAGGAAGGTAGTGAAGTTAGGTTTACAGTTACAGAAAAATTGCATTGATTAAAGGCAGGGTTGCCCAAATGATTAAGGTTGTTTCAATAAGGCAATAATCCAGTAAAAAACTGGATTGCGTGATTGGCCTATTTATCACAAAAGTAGCTGCTGAGGCTGCTTATGGAAAACTAAACATCTCATGGTTCCCAGACTTTGAAGTTTTGGGGTCATGATTTCATGGAACATCCCAGTTAACTGACCTACTAACATGCTCAGAGCTTGGTTCTACCTCCTCATTTGTGGCATAGTGCCTGAGGTCTGAAGAGCTTGTCCACAGTCACTCAAGGTACAGTGAAACCTGGAAAAGCAAGGACATGTAGCATCTGCCTTGTTTTTCTTGGTCTGGGAAGCTTTCCATCACATGCTGGGACTGACTTGTTTCTCTCTGGGAAGTTTTCCACGCTTCACATGGTTCAGCCTTCATAATCTTCTATTGTTATCTATTAGTGAGAAATATTTGCATTTTCTTTTTCTGAAAAATGTCTGCTGTATATGGGTCAGTTTTTGCACATTTTACTGTACATGATTGGTTTCTCTTGACTAGACACAATTGAGGAAGAAGGGAGAGTCACGAATAGGAGGAAGTGAATGCATAGCTAATTGTTTCCTTGAATAACTGTATACTTTCCTACAAGAGCAGAAGGACTGGATGGTGTCCAGCTACAATTACTGGACTTTTTGAACAAAGATTCTATAGAAGAATCCTGATCAAAAGAAAGGAAATGTAGGATGGAATTCCATATTCTCACTGACTCCAGACTTGAGGTGCTAGATGAATTCCTGACATGATTGCTTTATCCAAAAATCTTAAACAATAAGTCAAAAATATTCCTGGAACCCTCGTCAAGCCAAACTGCAGTTTAGCGTTCATTAAAAAATGCCTGCCTTGAGCATTGTGCTCTGTTAACATCTATCTATAAACGTGTATGAATTACTGAATGCAAAACTGGTACTCTGTTCAATAACCTTCACCCATTCACAATAAAAAGTCTTAAAATAAAAGATATATTTATCTGGGAAGAAATGGACCCAACAACTTGAAAGTATAGGTAAGAAACATAAGGAACAGTAAGTTTACGTTAATAGGGAATGTACAATTCCAAAAATGCGGATGTGAATGGTTGTACAACTCACATAATGTGGCAAAGGCTACTTAGCTGTACATGTGGAAATTGTTGACTTAATGGGTGATCTGCAGGGTATAACCACAAGAACAAAAATTTTTTTAATTCTTAAAGTTAATTTTAACAAGAAAAAAACCAGAATATTAAAATTTTTGTTATAATTTAAACAAGTTCCCCCAAAGAATTTCATGTAGGAAATGGCAAGCACCTTTTTCATCTGATTCAGAATCTGATTCATCAGAGCTTTCGGCCCCTTCAATATCATCTTCTTCTTCCTCCTCCTCTTCATCATCCTCATGATCACTTACTTCCTGACTCTCGTCCTAAAATACAAGTTGCGAAGAGATGACAATATTGACAGAGCAAACTCATCACCTTATAAAAGGCACTGTTGTTTAAGGACCAAAGAACCAAAATGTAACCTTTGCTCAATTAGAACTCTCTTTAAGATTTAAAGTTTGTGTGTAATGATGCCATCTTAACTCACACATTGCTAGTTAGGTCTCACTCCTATCTATCGCTTTTTCCTCACGCCCACCAAATAGTTTCACAGTCCACAAGACTGAAAGCTGCCAATATTTTATTGCTCAAGTTTCAAAAGAAAAGGAACCCTCGTGGCAAATTTATATTATGTGAATGATAACTACTTCCTTTTCCTACATTTATATTCAGTTATTTCCACCCAAGAGCAATGCAATTCAGTGACTGGCCTTTACACTTACCATTTCTAATTCATTGTTTTCTCTTTCTGAAATGCCCTTTTCTTCTTTCTTCTCTTGATCTGTGTCCGTATTATCCTCTTTCCCGGTTCCACTAGAGAAAGAAACATAAGCATACCATCTTAGCATTGGGAAGGAAAGTATTCACAGTCCCCACACTTGAGAGTTCTAAAAAGTATCAACTGCTTATAAAACAAACAAGTTGCTTGTCTGATTTAACATATTTATAATATCTGATGCTTCAGAGGAACATAGAAATCATCATTAAATGAATCGTGTGGTGATTTTCTCATGGGAAAAAGCTTATTTTCAAGAAACATTGAGCAATAGTTTAGACCCTGAAGCATGAGACCTGCTGAAATGGCTGAAGCGAGTCATAGCAATTGTCTACAACCAAAAGCAATCTAAATTCAAAGGGGGGAAAACAATCTAAACAAAGAAAGCACTTTTGTTTTCTCTTCTAAATACATAAAAACATTCTCACCTAAAAACAAAAAGATAAAGATTGCACTGTTATTGATATCCAAGTAAATTTTAAGATTAACTATAAATAAAAATGCCCCCCATTATTGATATCCAAGTAAATTTTAAGATTAACTATTTTAAGATTAACTATAAATAAAAATCCCAAATAAAACTGCCCCCCACCTCCCAAATATGCCTATATTAGCTAAAGCTGTAGGACTACCCAGCTCTCTTTCCAGTGGTGGCACAGACTCTTTCTCCTAGACCAGTCCTACAATGCAGGGCTTGACCCCCTTACAGTCACAGAAAACCAATTCTGGTATTCCAAAACTGCATTCGACTGAGTAAGAAATTCCAAGGCCGAGTCCCTGTACAACTGGAAGCCTTCCCCAAGGGTCACCTAGGACCCACAGGCACAATGGTGTCCAGGAAAGATTATAGCTGACTTATGGGGGTCCTGACAGTTCTCTCAAGTGGGCAGATTTTCTACATTTTGATCACATTGATCTCTTCTGGGTTTAAAAATCATAATCAACTATGTATAAAAGGTATGCTTGTGACAATTATACATTTAGTCAATTTCAATGTAGAAAAACAAATTCTAAATGAATCTACAAATAAAATTAGTTGTGTATGCTACAACTTTATTAACCTTTTTTTGGATTTTCAGAATAGAATATGCAAATAAGGAAATATTCTTAAAATAGGATTCTCCAAACAAGAGCTTTATTAAATGAGGTTCATAACAATAACCATTCATTTCAGACACTGTGCTACATTAAATAACTGTTCTAACACTGAACTTATTTTCAGCTTCTAGGCTAAAATTTTTATTTTATTTAAGCTTTCTATCTACTCATAAAAATTCAAGTGGTTTTGTACAACCTTTGGAAAAACTAAAATCCCGATGTTTAAAGTAATACTCATTTTTAAATGTGAAGAAATGTACAATAATATGTTCTTAATAACCTCAAACTCACTGCCATCTGGCTGACCCTGACTCAGAGCGACCCTTATAGGGCAGGGTAGAACTGCCTCTGAGGGTTTCCAAGACTCTGACTCGTTAAAGGAATAGAAAGCCTCCACTTTCTCCCACTGCTAACTTTGTGGTTTGAAGCCCAACATGTAACCAACCACTGCACCACCAGGAGTAGGTCATGCATCCTCAGTAATGCTCAGGAGTTAAAGCGGAGCCCTACTGGCACAGCAGCAAGGTCAGCAGTTTGAAACCACCAGCCACTCTGAGGAGAACAATGAGGCTTTGTACACCTGTACAGGGCGACAGTCTGGGAACCTGCAAGAGTATTTGTCCCCTGTGCCAGAGGGTCGCTTTGAGTCAGAATAGATTCTTCGTTGGCAGTGAGTGGGAACAAAAGCACTTATCACTTGGGTAGTATATATCTTAGTGTGCTTCAAAGAGTTAACATTTTAAGTTCTCTAGGGAAGAAAGAAAAGAGAGCACTGGAGGTCTTTTGTTTATGATAGTTGTACCTCTGGACTGTTCAGCTTATAAAATTAGCTTGATTGTAACTTCAAAAGCGATATTAAAGAAAATAAAAGCCTCAGCAGTACACCTGCTTTGGAGAACTTTTGTAAAGAATCCTCTGTTGTTTTAAAAAGAAAACAAACAAAAACTTGGTATATTATAAAACCTCCTACAAATGTGAGGCACCGTGACAATGATAAAACAATATTAAATGAGACTTCTCTACCTTCTGTCAAATACAATTGCAAGAACTATTTAGATACCTACTCTTACAGCTAGTTGGAAGTGCATTCATCCCATTAGAAAGCTAGCATGAAGCACTCAGAAACTTTAGATCTAAGTATAAAGTTTAAGGATAGGAACAGACAGGCTTTAGGTAATGAGAAATCAAAAAGGCAAGCTGTCCTAGAACACATTCCCTCCAGCTCTCTTCATTCCCACTATTTAAAAATGATTTCCTTTCCTCACACACAGTAGGGAATATTCTGTCTTGATGGTTCTTTTGCTATTCAAGCTCAAACTTTGTGGTTCCTTTGTTACTTCAAATCCTCTTTAAGTCAAATTTATAGGCACAACTGGTTTATCCTGAACATTTGATCCCAGCCACCACCCTGATCCCTCTAAGTCTGTGAGCAGACATCCCGCTTTTTAACAATTTGTCCTGCGTCCTGTGGCATTTTAAAATTAAATGAATATATTACAATACTACTTTTGCATTCTATGAACATTTTTGTTGCTCCATATAGACCAAATTTTTAATCAAGGAACACCTCCCCCTCTCCTCTCCCCGCCCCCCACCTCACCCTGGTCAATGGTGTCCTGCTAAAAATCTGGTCACTTTATCTAAGTCACCAATATCCAACTTATCCAATGATATCTGTCACTTATATATTGGGTTAACTGATAATGTTTGCACTTTTCATGCCACTTTTAGCTTTACACTATTTATTATTATTGTTATTATTAAAATCACCCATTTTAGCTTTACACTATTTAATTCATTTTACAAATCACTTTTAGGATGTGTGACTTCAAAATATAGGTGAATACTAAAATACTTATTGTACAGGCAGCCACTGAATTGGTATGAGCCCCACTCCAAATCTGTTAACTATGAGTTTGTACATAACTTGAAACAGGTATGGTCATCTCTAATGACAATTAGTCAAATGTTTCCTGAGTATATGTATACTTTTCTATGTACTGAAAAAAACTTATAGAAAATCTTCCAGATACACTGAAAACATCTTATATTTAAGAAAACAGTAATAATAATATTGTTTTGATGTCACAAGATAGTGCCCATTTGTTACCTTGAGTTGAATATTTGATAGAATAGTCTTGATGGGGTTCGTTCACAAATATGGATTGTACATAAATCAGGAGTTCTGGCTTTCCAAAACCCAGAGACAACCTGTACCTTAAATATTTAAGTTTTCCTCAGCAATCTGAAACAAGTTGATATCTATAACAACTACATAAGCAGCAAAGGAAGATAATAAGCTTACACTTTAATACATACATAGAATCAGAATCTTGGAGCCAGAAAGAGCATTAGCAATCATGTGGTTTAACTCTTTCATCTGACAACAAAAAAGAAACTGTGGCCTAGGGAAGTTAACAGACTCAAGGGACGAGAACCAGGTGTCCTGACCCCCCATGTCAGTATTTTAGGGGCTGCACTTGAAGCTCAGTTCATGGCCCAGGAAGCATGGACTTTGCTCAGGAGCTTGTTAGAAATACAGACACTTGGGCTCCATTTTATGACTCCTGACTCTCAACCCTGACTCATAAATCCCAAGGTGGTTTGCAGGCACATGTACAACTAAGAAGCAATGCCCTAGGACAGCAAATTACCATGTACTATATTCCATTTATTAAGTACCTCAAAGGACTTGAATGTTTTAAGGTGTAAAAACACACTACTTTAACTATGAATCTAGTTCAATGTTTCAAAATGGAAAAATATTATGATTTTAATGGGTTAATCTAATCTGAATGATAAGTATCATGTACCAAAGGCAGACGTGGGACCTGTTGATACCAGGGATTACAGTGGAACTTGAGAGCTGGATCTCAAGGGTACTGACATATTTCTCCCAAGTCTACAAATATTCCACCTTGGACAGCTTCTCCACTGCTCATTTTCGTAGGAGGGAGTTGAGTTTTCCTTCTCTAAGAAGTTTCTGCTTTACATGGTTTCTAGTTTTCACAGGTTTTACTGCATAGTCTAATATAGAATACTTCAAAGAAGTTATAGAATAGAATTATAGAAACTCAGCATACTGTATAATAGCTACAAAATAATTATGGAATAGAAATTATAGAATAGTTTAAAGAAAACCTAACTTTATATTTTCAGATCCTTACAATAAAATATGAATATATTTTTTTGTTGGCTTGTAAATGTTCTCAAAGGTTTACTGTAAGCAAAAAATGTAATTTCTAAAATGGTACTTCAAAAATGACTTAGGCTGAGCCCCGGTGGGGTAGTGGTTGTGCGCGGGACTGAGACCCACCGGAATGGAGGTTCAATTCCAGCAGCAGCTCCACAGGAGCAAAGGCTGGGCTTCCTACTCCCACCACCAGAGGGCAATGGTGCCCCCAAAAACGAAAAGCAAACAAAAAGAATATATTTAGGCTGAGCCCCGGCGTAGTGGTTGTGCGCGGGACTGCGGTCCACTGGGTTGGAGGTTCAAATCCAGCAGCAAGGCTAGGCCTCCTACTTCCACCACCAGAGGGCAGTGATGCCCCCAAAACAAACAAAAAAACCTAATCCCTGCCCTCAAATGAATAAAGAACTTTCTTTTAAAAATAAAGGGGGGGGGGGGGAGAGCCTGAGCCCCAGTGGCGTAAGTGGCTGAGTACAGGGCTGCGGCCCGCGGGCTTGGCAGTTCAAATGCAGCGGCGGCTCTCAGGAGCAGCACTGGGTAGCGCCCACGACCACCAGGGGCAGTGAGGCCCACAAAACATAAAATAAAATAAAATTTGCTGGGAGATTTCCTCCTTCAAAAATGACAAATATTGTTTTGAAATTAGGTTTTTATCCTCTTAATTATATTGCCTATGGAATTTGGAGATTTGTTTAGAAAAAATATATGAGAGCTCTGCTCTGAGGAAGTAAAATGATCATTGTTTCTTACTTAAATAACTACATGTGTAAATTGTTAAACTATAGATGTTTACTTATAGAGAACTCAGAAATAAGTTCCTAAATCTTATTTAAATTTCAAATAATAAAAGAGAAAGAGAAGATCCTTATGGTTATGCTCGTCTCCAGTACATCTTAACAGTAAAGGCTCTCTTTCTAGCCCAACCTTGAGAATGCCTTGTGAAACATATTCCTCATAAGGCCGTAGTTTCTTTCCTTTGTTGGCATTTCTGTTGTTTTCCAATAAAGATTAGACCAAATGAGAAAGAAGAAAGGCGAGAGGGCCACATGACATTACAGGTGCTATCACAAACTGCCAATTCCCACCCAAGTAACACTCATTCTGCTCGCAAGTTTCTGAAGCTACAGAAGTATTGAGTTTTGTTCTAACAAGTCAAAGCTTTCAGCTTAGAAAGTTAAGTCACTAACCCAAATTGTGAGAACTTATTTTGAAAGACATGAAATTGCCTTTAATTCAGATACCTAGTGAGGGTTTTATTCTTTAAAAGCAAAGTTTTATTTTCTAGTTATTTTTAACCCTTAAAATAGTCCATCCTTTAAGGAGCACCTGGCTCATCTAATCTGAAACAATTTATAATTGTAGAACACATTTCTTTGTGAATGGCAACTTAGTATTTAAATGACATTTTAATTAAAAACCTGGAAAATATTCCAACCTTCTTTCTTCTCGATTGCTTTCCTCAAGTTTCTGTAGCCTTCAAAACCACGAGGCACAGTATTGGAAGGCCAAGCCAATGAAGGACAAACCAGACAGTAAAAAGCGAAAGTGATAAGAAGGTAAAAATGACACATGAGCTTGAAGACTTTAAAATAAACTTTAAAAGATTATTAAAGGACAATGCACAGTAAAAAGGCAATACATTTTGCATGAATAAAAAGTAAGTAGAAAAACAAGCAGCTTGTATCTAAGAAGAGTATAGAGACTATCGGGTCAAATTAATCAACAATAAATTATACAGCTGTTCAGATGTGGTTGCTTTTTTAAAATTCTGAAATAGATCAATTAGCTTCCTCTCTCCCCCCAAAATACCCACTTTCCATGATCTTTTCTCTTTTCATCTTCTAAAGCCTTTACAAAAGCAGTTTCAATGGCATCATTTAAAGATTAGCAAAAAAGTAATGCCTTAATACAATGATAGTACCATTAACGCTACAAATTTGGACACTACTTTTAAATTTTAATGTTCTGTTTCAATATACTATATATAAACATCACTAACGCTATAAAAACAATAAAGTCTACTTCAAAATTATACATGGAATTATATTATGAAAATGAAAGTGGTTGTTATGGTATCAATGAAAAACTAATTTCATTATTAAAAATGCATAATATTGGGATTAAATATTTTATTGTTCTAATTATTATAAGCTAATCAGCAAAAGGGCATAACTAAGGCAAAGATGGCAATAAAAGGGGAAATTTAGTACTTTCCATTAGTAGACCATTTTTAATCAGAAAATAATAAGGTAATAAATATGCAGATTTAGCCTTTGAAATCTCTTTTGAAGGATATTTTATACACAAACTGGGGAGCCTTTACTCAATGGAATGTACTGAGCACCGATATTTGCCATGTAGATAAGCTAGGTTCTTATTAAGCAAAATAGCAATTATGATATAGCATGCTTCTTAGAATTCCAAAATACTTAATGAGTGATCAATATTTTTAAAGGAACAGATAGCATCGATCATATTTTCTTAAGTAGTTCTTTTCATTTCCACTTTATAACATGTGTGTTCACATGAAATTTTTGCTGTTTGCTGGTCTGTGGGGGTCTTTTTCCCCCAATCAGTTTATATGTTGCTACTACAAGAAGAAATTTAGCAATTGCTCTGAGAAAGAAGTCTATAACATGATATTCATCAGAGGTCAAAATGTCTATTACAGTTGCTTGAAAAGTAAGAGTAAAGTTATCAGGTAAGAGATCTGGATTATGAAAAGGGTTGTGCAAGCCCCCAGTAAAGTGATAAAAGAAGTCTGTATATTTCTAGAATTTCAACCCAACACTACTAAATACCAATATAGTGCAGTCTGAGGGATAAGTACAGCTTGTTTTACATTTCAAGTCATTTAAAGCTAGATATCCAAAAAATATATTTGATGTATAGGTTTTCTTTATCTATGTAAACATTCCCCCAAATACATTGTTTTATTTAATCTAGATGTTTACCGTAAGAATGATTTATGATGAACAGTTCAAAAGTTCCATGGTAAAGAACCTAAATTTTCCTTTTTTTTTTTTTGGGGGGGGGGGAGGGGGCATCACTGCTCTCCGGTGGTGGGAGTAGGAGGCCCAGCCCCAATGCTGGAATTGAACCTCCATCCCAATGGGCCACAGTCCCATGCACAACCACTACGCCACCGGGGCTCATCCCAAATTTTCCATTTTCTATAAGAATTTTTGCTTATTCAACATAAGATATACGGATAGCCTAGGTTAACAATTAATGAAAACAGTAGATGCCCCATTAATCGTCTCTTTAAAAATTATTGCAATCTCTTGTTCAAAAGGAAGGGTATAGAAATAACCTATTCTGACAACTTAGAGGAATATACTTTTGTTTCACTTATTTCTATCACAATTTGATTTCTATATTAAAAAGAGAGAATATAACAAATCTTGTTAATCCTCTTAATTGAATGTATAATTGAAAAATAGGCAATGGGATCATCTTAGTCATTCAGAGGCAGATAAACCGGTTAATAAATCACAAAACTAAACTCATCTAGTTATCTAGTTAATTCTGTTTCTGGTGACCCTATAAGAGGGGGTAGAACTCTTTACATAAGCAGAAAACTAATGGAGTGGTTGGTGGTTTTGAACTGCTGATCTTGTAGTTAGCAGTTCAATGGTAACCACTATGCTACCAAGGCTCCTCCTAATCTGGTTAATAGGATACCTGTATCCTTGATAATCTCTTATTTTCTTACAATCTACACATTTTGGTTATTTTACTCTTCAACAGCAAACAAGTACACGTAATCTTAAAAAAAAAACTCATCTTAAACCCCCACATGTTAGCTCTTAGAAAGACTAAAGTTGCAGAAGATGTTGAAACTCTCATGTGGAACAAAATGTGTTCATCCTCCTTAAATACAGAAGCAGCTTCTGGCTTACATGTGGTCTAGTTTCCATTTGCATTATCAACTTTCACAACCGAAAAAGAAAAAAAACAACAACCAAAAATACAAAGCAAGGCAAAGTAGAATGCATGAGGCTCTCAAGAGCTTGTAGATCTGATTGGAGGGAAGAACGCAGCTACAAGAGCTGGGACCTTTCAGGAGAGCTAGAACTCAAGAGGGAAACCCCAGATGCATTTGAGAAACTTGAAATCCAGAGAAAATGGGACATATTTTCCTTCTATTGCTGACTGGTTCTCCACTCACTTTTTTGGTCGGTTAGTTGGTTATTTCCTTCTTCAATTGATTATACTACCTGCAATTTTGTGATTTGAATTACCGACAACTTTTTTCAAAATTATAATCATCTTCGAAAGAATATTTATTCCCTATCAGTCATTTCCACTGGTGTGAATTTTTTTTTAATTCTTTTTCATCAAATGGTTTGGCTTTGAGTTAAAAGTTAAGGAACTGAGCGAAGAAAGTCAGCAATTTTGAAATGGAGCAGAAGCACATGAGGTGAGGATAGCAGAGGGTTTCAGGCACCATGGGCACAATTCCACCAAAGACAGGGATAAAAAGGATGCCTAACCAAAAATTCAGAGCTTCTCCAAAGGCTAGAGTACATCCGTGGAACCCCCATCTGCATTTCTCTTACCATATTATACAGTGAGCAAAAATTATTTAATCAGCAAAAATTATTTAATGTGAATGAGACAAGATACCTGGCAACTATGCATTTATGACATTTTACAGTAATGGAAAACAACTAAGCACAAGTTCCAAACAAATTGTAATTGAATTGATGCTCCCTCTAATTTAAAAAAGAGAGAAAGAAAAAGAAAACCTATGTGAGACGTAAAATACATTTTAACCAAGGTCACTACAGCTAAACAAAAGCTATCACCTCAAAAGAGGAAGATTAAGCATGAAATTTAAGAAAGCCACTATCATTCTAAGGATTTCTGGAACTCTTTGTGCATCGTTTTTGTTGTTGTTGTTTCAACTTGTAGAAAAGCAATTGGGTAAAGTGATAAGGAGTCTAGATTTATCAAAGGAATTCACATTAAGGACAAGCTGTTGTTGTCCAATAAATTCCAGCTCATAGCTCACAGTGACCGCATAAGAGAGAGAATTTCCCCACAGCGCTCTCCAAGGCTGCAACCTGTACCAGCAGCAAGTGATAAGGAGTCAAGCTTTTAATTACTGTCTCACCATGGATCCTTGGAACGTACATTAACTTAAACTAAAAGTCATAAGGACCTAAGGTGGTGAATAAAATGTCTTATCAAGTAAAGTACACCAGTATTGGTTTTTATTTTTAATCCAAAATGGCACTTTTACTACACTGACTTCACTACACTTGGAAATGCCATTAAATTCTGAAAATTTATGTAGTAGTCATAAACATATAAACTGAATCCTGTAATGTTTATAATATGCAAGTATTTTTTCTATTTTCACATCACAGTTTATAGGTTTCCGATAAAGATGCAGCATTTTTTTTATCAAGAACTCTACAAGTGATATTAGTGTTTAGCAACTATTAGCTTTTTTTCTCTGACTCGGCTTTCACCTGCCATTTGATTTATTTAGTCTTCTCACAAAGTTGTTTTTATAAATTATATCACTTTGTGTTACAAAATAGCTTTCTTTACTTCTATTTTTATATGCAAACCCAATTTTCTGATGAGTTTTTCTTTAGTGTTAACATTTTTTGTTGTTTTCATCAAATAATTATTACTATCATTATAAACTAAAGTGGTCAGAATTTTTCACTATGAAGAAACTGCTGCTGTAATATACTCACTGTATCTGTGTGTTAAAATGGTTAAGAAAAAAATAAGATGGCTTCTTTAATATTACTTATCAGTCAAAAGTGTTTAAAATTCTCAAATCATCACAAAACAAATAGTGTGAATCAAGTGTATTAATTTGGGATACCTATCCATATGATTTTTAAAAGATGCCCTGGTGAGTTTCCAGTTGAGCTGCTAACTGTAAGGAGAGCAGTTCCATCCCATGGGGAACTAGCCTCTCCATGTGGGAAAAATGAGGCCTTCTGCTTCTATAAAAACCTACAGCTGTTGGCTAGGGGCAGTTCTCTGTTCCATACAAAGGCCACGGTGAGTGGCAATTAACTGGATGGCAGTGAGTAGAGGGTATCCACGGGATAAGGAGCCATAGTCTCACCACGCAGGGACCGGACAGTGAACTGCACAGGCCAGTCATTGGAACCCACTTCCTGCTCTACAGAAGAAAGGTGCTCCCATAAAGATGTGCGCTAAATGTGGTCACTGAGTAGGAATCAATTTGATGGCTGTGGCTTTTTTTTCCTTGGTGCTTGTCCACGTGAAAAACTTTCAAAAAGAGTCCTCACTTCTATCGATTTCTCTGTTGTTTTTTTTCCATTGCTTACACCTAATAACTAATTAAATCAAAGTTCTTAAATTTTCCTCAAAGACCAAAGTTAGCACATGACCTTGAAAAATATACCTCTTTTCTTGTGCAAAAATAAAACCCAAACCCGATGACATCTAGTTAATTCTAATTCCGAGTGATCCCAGACAACAGATTAGAACTACCCCATAGGGCTGTTAAGTCTGTAAATCTTTATAGAAGCAGACTGCTGTATTTTTCTTCCATGGAGTTCTTACTGGTTTTCAAACCACTGACTTTTCAACAGCCAAGAGTCTTGGGTAAGCACTCGGTTAGCAGCAGCATTTTCCCACCCTTGCTTATTATACTTACTTATTATTCATGAACACAAAAAATCTAGACCCTGTCAAACAAGTCATACCCTTTGACATTTTGACCAACTGGTATTTTACAAGTAAATGTGAAGTCATGCATGAAAGTTTCATGTTCATTCAAGTAAGTTTATTGAGTAACATGAGCTTCAATAACTCCAAGATGATTATTTCTATTTTAATTGCCCTCTAGAAGGGGACAGCTAATTATTACACATTTCTTAATGCTGCCATAACCAGCCATCCATGAAAAACACCTATTAAGACATTAATATCTTAAGAATGCAATTTCTATTGCAATGCCTCCTAACCATAGATGTGTATTTTCTTGTTTTAATTAATCATTCTTTTTAATTCAGGGACACACAGGAGAGTTCTTTTGAAGAATTTAAACCTCCAGTAACTTTGATCAACTGACTGAGAAAGAAATGCCTGGTTGCCCACATAAATTTCTAAGTAAACTGAGCAGAGTATCAGGTAGAC
The DNA here is from genome assembly GCA_004026705.1 of Nesogale talazaci. Lineage (NCBI taxonomy): Eukaryota > Metazoa > Chordata > Mammalia > Afrosoricida > Tenrecidae > Nesogale > Nesogale talazaci. Next base: position 14,582 of record PVJH01014217.1, read on the forward strand.
TATAATTCTTCAGTAAAAGCAGGAATTCAATGTCAACAGTAATTCTTCTATAACAAACCAGTTGTCAAAAAGAGAGTTCCACCTCCTTTTGAATATCTAGCCAAAAATGCTTTATTTTAATTTGTCTAGCATGATCAAAATGTAATCTCAGTAAGTCATTTGACTGCACCATAGGATCCACGTGTAATACTATAATATTTTTATGAGTTTTTAACCTCTCACATATTATAAATAGTGAAATTTTCATGTTTCTACTCTTCTTTGAACCCAGCTGACCTCAGAAGGAGATACTAAGATTCAAAGAAGAAAAAGCTTAGAACTGCGGTGAAAAGTTGAATAACAACATCTGGGATATTTAGAAGGTCTGAAGTAAAATAACCTTCACACAATCAGATTAGAAGCCCTGTAGAAAACATTTAAGAGACCAAACAATGTTCTAATGTATTAGTTTAGACTTTGGTTAAACTAATCTAGACATGAATTGACATCTCTAGGAAACTACTTAATTGCATTAGAAAATGGAAGGAAATGAAAACATTGAGTGTGATGATAAGCAAGCTTTGCAGAAAAGCCAGAAGAATGCAATGCAAAAACAGCTAAAGCAAATATAAAATAGTACCTAATAGTTATTTTACCTTGTCATACTCTGAATAAAATGCACTAACATGATTACAATTAAGTTCATTTTTCTTATACACAAGTAGAGATAAACCATTAAAATGTAATTTAAGTAACATGTCATTTATTAATATATGAGACTACCTATATTCATAATTGCAAATATAAATATCCTTAAACTAAGAGAAATAAGGATTTTTAAAGCAATGACTTCATAACACTACCTTTTCTTCTTCTTCTTTTCTTTCCTTTTTAGTTTCTCTAAATCTTTTTTAGCTAGATCTATAACCTCAATCGTCTCTCTGTCTGAGGATAACATAGACGGGGAGAAAGTAGACGATCCACTGAAATATGGTGATCTTGCTGTAGCTCTTGTCAGGCTTTTTCGAAGATTTTCATTCACTGCTTCACTTTCTAGTAATTTTGCCCTAGTGAATAAAACAGCATTTGAAAAGAAAAAAAATTAAATAACTTTATTTAAATTGGGAGTTAATACATATATACATATATATATGATTCCATAGTTTAATCACCAAAAGAAAATGTTTTGATATTAGTTGTTCTGCATGTTATAAAATCTTCCAAAAGGTATTTTAACAATACCACAAAGTAGTTTTGCTTTTGTTTTAATAAATGTATTATTAAATTTAAAGTTTAGGACTTAATTTTCTTTTTAAATTCCTCATTACATTATGATGAATCTGAAGTCACATTTTTTTGGAGGGGCATCACTGCCCTCTGGTAGTCATGGGAGCTACCCAGTGCTGCTCCTGAGAGCCGCCGCTGGATTTGAACTGCCAAGCCCACAGGCCCAAGTCTCGTACTCAACCACTTAGGCCATGGGGGCTCAGCCCAGAAGTCACATTTTTTTATGTTTAAATGAATTCTGTATCTTCTATATTCATCACTGGCAGCTATATTACTTGAATGTTAATCAGTGAATATCCGTGTCCTTGCTCTGTAAAGCCATTATTTAAACCAAAAATATACACACGCTATGGTGTCCCTCCTTTCAGTTCTTCATTCATTGTGCAATAACTTCCATAACTTTGCAATGAATAGTCTAACTTACCCCTAACTGGCACACAGACATCTGTCTCCTAAATATGGGGTAGGAAAAAATGGTATCTCCAAGGAAACCAGAGTTGAGAATCGAAAACAATCTTTTGTTTGCTCAAGCAGCCCTAATAATGAACGAAGAATAATGCCCGTACTGTCAGTAATATGAGAAAACACAGAATGACGAGTTCCTGAAAGATCATGGCCTCTTGTGACTCAAAAAGACAAAAAGACCTCTAGGCCAGTGTCTTTGCTTCTACTGAATGTGAATCATCAAGACCACCGTTATCTACTTTGATATAATTGATTCCCAAGGTCACTTTGGCACAAGGGTAATTGAGACAAAGCTAAAAGGAGAAACACTACCTGCTATTTTTGTCCCAAAATTATATTAGTAAGCACTCTCTCTCAGTATACCATATTACTAAGCACTCTGCCATATGATCAGAAATGTAAGCAGAACGTACTAGAAAATTTGCAACTACTAAACCCTGAAAGACCTAATGAGCTAGTGTTTTTTCATTACTTAGCTTAGATTATTCACAAAACTGCTGACACTAACTAGAGATAGGGTATTAAAAATATTGGTGAATACAAGTGTCAAGTCAATGTCTTGCACAGTTTTTACTGAAATTGTTTTATTATATACCTGGTGTCGTGAGAACCACAATTACAGTATTTTAAAATGCTTAAAAAGCTGTAAAAAAATTTCAGAAAAATTCTGAATATAATTCTGTGATAATTTTCATTCAATCAATAAGACAAGTCAAATCTCAAGCTTAACTATAATTATTGAATGGTAGAAAAGTGCAATACAATATGCATTTTCCATATTTCCAGAATTTAATACAAAGCTCAAGAGTCCTGGTAGCACAGTGGTAAATCAATGGCTGGTAGTGGAAAGGTCAGTGATTTGAAGCCACCAGCACCCTCAGGAGGAAACTGTGACAACCTGCTCTCCCACAAAAATAATCACTTTGGAAGTTCTATAAGCCAGTTCTACACAGCCCTACAGGGCCAATGAGTCATAATGAACTGGATGGCACACGACATTGGCACAAAGCCTGGGTACACAAAATTAAACAGTGATTGTTATATATGAATAAAAGTATAATAAATAAGCTAAAACAGTAAGAATTAACTTTTATTCATTCATATAATAATCTCTCAAATTGGGTTTTTTTTCTATTACCTTATTTTAAAAGTTTGCATTTGGCATACACAAGTGATTGGAAAAGTGGTTTGCTTTGTGAACTTTCACTAAAAGTGCAATAGTAAAATATTAAAAACTAAATAAATAAGTTTGTATTTGAGAAGGGCACACTCACTGCTTCTTTAGGCCTGGTGCTTAGCTGCCTTTAAAGGTCCCCTTCACCTGTTAACCATAAACTCACTGCTGTTCAGTTATTTCCAATTCACAGGACCAACATAAGATAGAGTAGAACTACCATATAGAGTTGCCTAGACCAAAACCTTGATGCAAGAACACGTCCTATCTTTTTATTGTAGTTCAGTTGGTGGGTTTGAACTTGCAATCTTTTCGTTAGCTCTCACATGTTTTACCACTGGCATTACCAGGGATCCTTGCTCACTTTCACAAAGGTTGCTTTTGGGGTAGGTTTTAGCAATCACACCTCCTCTTTCTCTCTCTCCTTGTCTTTGCATTCACACACTTACCCACTTTTGGCCTACATACATTTACTAGGTAACCAAAGTGAGCATTTGTGTCTCCGTTCTGACACTAGCTGCATCATAAGTGATAAGTCTCTAAAACGCTCTACTTTTCCCTCAGTAAGATAGAAATGAAATACAAATCTTCCCACAGGATTACTAGAGTCCTGGGGGGCACAAAAAATTAAGCGCCCAGTCACTAATGGAAAGGTTGGGGGTAAGAGGCTCTTTAGAAGAAAGGATTGACAATTGTACTCCCCAAACCCTCTAACCAAGGGAACCCCTGTGGAGCAAGGTCTACTCTGAAACACCCAGGATCGCCACCAGTCGGATTCAGCATGAGGCCAACTGGAAGGCAATGCCAATGTTGCTGCTGTTGCCTATAGTCTGTTTCTTTGACTTAGGACTGTTTTAAGGGTCAATGATATAACCTATTTAAAGCTCTCTTGTGTCATACTATATGTTAAAGTAATGATTATTCTTATTTAACAGTCCAGCAGCAGATAGGTAAATCATTTACAAGTACAAGATGGTACTAGAGGATACTACATGGAAACATGCACAGATCACTTTTAAAGAATATTTAATAACATTGAAAAATGTACATGAAATATTATTACCTTCCAAAGAATGGGTAGCAAAGCAGTATATACATTGTGATGTCAATTTTGCTCAAATATATTGGATAAAATATTGAGGTGAAGAATAAAATATATAATAGTGGCAGTCAGGGAAACTAGAAGAAATTTTGACATTTATTTCGATTGTTTAATGTGTAAGTGTGGATTTCTGCCTGCCAATCCTTTATAAATTAAGAGGTACTTAAAATCATTTATGCAAACCTTTAAAAGAGATTCTTTTAAAGCAAATTTATTATGAATTCAATGAAAAAATATTGAAGAGATATGCATCAGCATGTTGACATTATTTCTTGGAACAAAGAAAATAGGAGTTATATTAATTATACTTTCCTATATTTTTAAATTTTATACAAAATTTTCCAACCCCAAAGGTATAGAATGATTAAATTGTGACTTACTAGTTTACAAATAAATTTATTAAGCGCTAACTATTATCTTAAATTAGAACAATACAAAAAATATAGCTATCTTTAAGTGGCAATATGAGTTAAATCTAAGGGGCTAACGTCAAATGCCTTCCTGGGACAAATTTTAATGAAAATATAAGCTGGATAAAGATGTAATATATAAAGACAGAACATGACAAATTGAACTTAAATAATGATGGCACTATACTTTATCATATTTTATAATTTAAGGAATTTTACATATTATTAGTTTATTTGAACCCCATAAGAATTGGGTAAGCCTTGCAGATATTATCTCACTTCTAAGATGAACAGAATGAAGCCCAGAGAAGGTAGGTTACCTAAGTCGAAGGTCACACACCTCATTTGTAAACAGAAGCTTAAATTTCAACTCAGGTAATCCAATTTGAATTTAGGGCTCATTTATGCTTACCACATATGTCACTTATGATTAAATTATAAAGTAGAGTTCTAGGATTTGAGAAGACTACACCTCTGGGGTGGGACACACCTAATTAAAGAGCCATCAAAGAAAAGTTGGGAAAGTGAAACAAGCTATTAACCTACACCAGGAGAGATGGGATTACAGATTGAACTCAGGACCTCTGAGTCATCTTTATATAAATGACTTAAAGAATCATCTTAACTCAAGACCTTCAGAAAAGGAAACACTAAATTCTGCTTCCAGGAGAAGAGGAAATATCCAAGCAGTTATTCAGGAAATATGACACTAGCCAGACTATTTATCCAACAGTAAGACCAACTCTAAGTATAGCCTTAGAATAAAAGTGTCAAGAGGCAAGATGGAGCACAAGAACCAGGGCATAGAGTCAGTCAAGAAAATAAGGACAAAAAGAAGCAGGCTAAGAAGACAATTTCTAGAAATGAAAAGACAAAAATGTCAGTTGCGTTTTAGGAAGGTAAACAAGAGGCCTGAAAAATAAGAAAAGATTGGTCAGAGAACAAATCTTTGGCAAAGAAAGGAAAGGGCATTGTCAAGACAGGATAGAAACAGCAAGTCCAGATTGACTCCTGAGCAGAACCAGGAACCAATGCCCCAAGGATAGTCAAAAAATAATACTTGGAAACTAAGCAGAGGAAAAAGACTTCCACAAAAGGCAGCGATTACAACAGACCAAATTTGTATGTGTGTTTAAAGTTAGTTATTTGAGCAATGTCCTCTAGTGTGTTAAGATTTCTTTTTTTTTTTTTTTCACTTTTTAAACTTTCTTGGGAGCCAGTTCGTTTTTCAATCAACTATAGTGACAGTACTTTGTTTTAATTTGAAAAATCTATAGAATAACAGGAGTATAGGGAAAAGGGAATATAAATACAAGATAGGAAATTTTGGGGTTAGCTCTGACAGATGGTCTCTTTCCCTAGGCTATTCTCGTCAAATTAGTAGTAAAAAGACTTAAACCACTAAATGTTGCCCAAGGGGCTAACTGTAGTTTTCCTTTTAAGAAAAGGCAGCCATGTAAGCCAATGGAGGGCAAATTATGGAGCCTGAAAAGATTACAGAAATGATTAGTGTTCATGATTGTCTTTCTACCTGGTTTTCACAGGCTGGGCTGATGCTCTCCTCCACATTTCCACACTAGATTTGGACATTCACTTTACTAAGTGTTGTCATTCTACCTACTACGTGACTATTTATGTACCAGTATATCTCCCCCCAAGCACCCCCCCCAAACCAAGAACTCCTTGTATATGCTAATGTTTGCCCCCAGTCCATGATACAAAATGAACATTCTAGGTGTGCCAAATGAATTATGATTGAATGAATACACCAGATCTACTGTATGTACTGAATGTGTGTGCCAAGGAGAAGCAGGAAATCATTAGGAAAGAATTGGTCTACATGCAAAAAAAAAAAAAAAAAAGTTAAAGTAGAAGGGAAACTGGAAGTTACTTGCAAAAGTTGAATATTTCCCAAATGGTGGGCTGAGAGACACAGGAAGGGGAGGCTCCAAAAATAACTTCAGGAACATCAATTATATTTGGCCTGTAAGTCCGGTTGGGTAAGCTCCCAATGAGGGGTATAACAATAAGTGTAGGAGGATAATATGAAAGATAATATGGGGAGAGAAGAGTAAAGGCATTTGGAAGATGACATCATGGGAAAGGCAAGTACCCATTTCCCTAACCTTACTGAAGTACTAAATATCATTCTGAACCTTTGCTGAATTATAAGTCCAACAAAGTACAATTTTACTACAATGTAAAACCCTAAGCAAACAAGTGCATTACACATAATAAAACATAAACTATACCTGAGATCTTCAATTTCTTTTATGTAACTGTGAATCATATTACTAATCTCCTCATTCCCTTCACCTGCAAAGTAAAATATACAAATTAAAATTTTACTTTAAGATTTCCAGAAAATAGAATGGGGTGGGTGGGGAGAGAATTTATGGAAATACAATGATAACACAATGCTTTGCAACTCTCACAGCTAATTTTCTTAGCATAATTACATGAGCAGACACTACAATGATACTAATAAGACACACTAATATGATAATGCGAAGGGCATGTTTTGTTTGCACAATACTTTATAATAAAATCATTATAACATCAGAGATTGTATGTATTTGGGGATTTCTACATCAAATATTCTAGGTGATTATCAAACACAAAGTAGGTTCTCTGGCCTGCAGAAGCTAATCGCTTGCCCATACCACCTGATACACACACCTGCTCTGGCGAGAACTTGATTGGCCTGATCACTAACAAGCTGTGTGATTCTGGTCCTCAAAGCATCAACCGTCTCTTGCATGGCTTTGATCCTGACACGTAGATTATTATTTTCAGTCTGCAGCATAGCATTCTCATGAAACATGTCATTGATGCTTTCCACGCCCTCCTCATCAATTATTCTTTTACCCTAAAGAAGGAAAATACTTCCCTGTTGGTTATTGAGGAGGAGCTTTAAATGCATACACATTTGGTATAAAGACATAACCAGTTTTATAAGCAGAGTCCTTTTACCTGACCAGCCCCCAAGACAAAAGAGAACATTTTCCCTCTGTTATGAGCTTTTATGAAGCATTTGTCCCTAATTAAATTGACTGGGTAGAAAACCTTTTAAAACATGTGATTGATCAAGCTGATAGAACAAATATCACTCAAGGTTAACCACAAGGAAAAACTTGAGAACCCCACCTCCCCCCACAAAGATGCCACTACTGTGACAGTTAAGGAATTCCAGAGATACATTTATGGAAGTCATCACTGTGCTTACAACATGCTCGGCTTCAACATGCAAAGTCAAACCCATGAGCTTACTGTCTTGTACTCCATGAGTTCCATCTGAAGTCGTGTGATCTCACTCCTGAGTGCATTGATTTGCTGACTCGCTCGGTCTTGATTGACCATCACCTTGTTCTTGATATTTCTAGCCCGATTGGCATATTTCAGGGTGTTTAAAGTTTCCATAAAATCTCTGTCGGAAGGGCTTACACATGCTATCATGATTGTTTGGCTGCAAGTTAAAAAGTATAATTAGGTTTACAGACATGACTTACTATAGAAATATATGTATCTAGAACATTAAAAAGATTTATTTCTAAATCCCTGACCTTTGTATACCATATTTTTCCTCATAGTATAAGATTCTAGAAGATTGCTACTCTTAAGTTAGAGATAGGAGGAGATCTACAACCCCACAGACAAGACAATCTGAAGGAGAGGTATTGGACAGCTCTACTCAGTCTTCGAGGGCTGCAAGTCATAATAGATTATGTAACAGCAATGGCTATTGGTCTCTAGAGTTCTTTTAAAGTTGAAATAAAATTAGAGAGAATGAATTTATACTACCCTTTTTAACACAGGATATCTTAAGAAAGTATAAATACATATAATTTCCTTTATCAAGCATTTTATCATTTTTAAATCATCAGCAATAAAAGTAAATCCTAAAATAATAATACCACTAATTATTTACTGATTATTTCAAGATTTGTTTTCTTCCTTTTGTTTAACTACCTGTATCCTACCTTTTGAAATCAGCAAAGGACTTTACACAAAATGAAAACACATTCGAGGAAAAAAATTGTGTGGACTTAGTATTATGCTATTTTTCATTTATTGCGATTTTGGTGAACACTCATTGAGAAAACATGTATCACATCCCCCAACTTAAAAACACAAAGTTTGGTACCATTAGTAGTATTCCCTCAATGTAACAGCACAACACATTCACCCTATTTCTTCCCTGGGATGCTATATCCACATATTCTTCTTTATCGCCTTTCCTGCCTCCTGGGCTTCATTTTGGGTCACCTTTATATTATATGATAGAACATCATTTATAATTAAATGGTCAGAGTTTCTGGTGAGATTATCCAGGACAAAAATGGGAACCATTCATTTTAAATCATAATAAATTGCTTTGCCAAACCAAACAATAAAACATGGGCTAATTACTATGTTTCAGATATTTTATTTTCAAAGCACTTTATTGGGGGTTCATACAACTCTTATCACAATCTATAGATACATCCATTGTGTCAAGCACATATTTTTTGATAGCCAGGTACCATCAGCTTTCTTCACCACATTGCTTACGCTTCCATTTTGCCTTCAGTGATTTCATCAGGAAGGTGAGCATCATTTGTACATTTGTTGCAATTCTCAAAACATTTGCTTTCTACTTGAGCCCTTGGTGTCAGCTCCTCATTTTTCCTGTCCCTAGCCACTCTCCCCACCTCATGAACCTGTAATAATTTATAGTTTACTATTATTTCATCATATCTTATTCTGTCCAACGTCTCCCTTCACCCACTGCTCTGTTGTCCATCCCACAGGGAGGAAGTTATATGTAATCAGTTTCCCTTTCTACCCCTCTCCCTCCAGCCTTGCAGTATCGCCACTCTCAGTGGTCATCCTGAAGGAATCATCTGTCCTGGATCCTCCATGCTTCCAGCTCCTATCTGTACCAGTGTACATCTTTGGTCTAGCCGGATTTGTATGGTAGAATTGGGATCATCATATTGTGAGGTGGAGGGAGAAAGCATTCAGGAACTAGAGGAAAGTTGTGTTTCATTGTTGCTATACAGCACCCTGACTGGCTTATCTCCTCCCCATAACCCTTCTGTAAGGGGATGTCCGTTGCCTATAGATGGGCTTTGGCTTCCAAATCTGCACTCCCCCTCATTCACAATTATATGATTTTTAGTTCTTTAATGTCTGATACCTCATCCCTTCAATACCTCATGATCACACAGAGCTGGTATGCTTCTTCCACATAGGCTTTGTTTCTTCTGAGCTATATGGTCACTTGTTTACCTTCGAACCTTTAAAATCCCAGATACTATATTTTTTGATAGCCAGGTACCATCAGCTTTCTTCACCACATTGCTTACGCTTCCATTTTGCCTTCAGTGATTTCATCAGGAAGGTGAGCATCATGGATGCCAGTTTAATAGAACAAAGTATTCTTGCATTGAGGGACTACTTGGGTAAAGATCCAATGTCCATCTGCTATCTTAGTACTAAGTCTATAAATATATTCACACAAATCTATTTCCACATCCTCATATATAAATATACACACATGCATGTGTCTAGACTTTTATAAATACCCTTTGCCACCTAGTTCTTTCCTTTATTTCCTTTTACTTTCCTCTCACCCCACTATCATGTGCAGTCTTCATTTGGGTTTCAGTAATTCCTCTCAGTCACATTGCCCTTGATCAAACCCTACCACACCGCTTACACTCTCTTTGTCACTGATTTTCGATCTCATGCTGTTCCCTTGTCCCTGGGTTTATTAAAACCCACTCGCTTCCCTCCAACTTCCTCTCTCCCATGTCCTCCCCACATAACCATTGATACCATTGTTTTTCCTCCAGATTGTTTATCCTGCCTATCTTATCTAGGTAGACCTGCAGAGTTAATAATATGCACAAAAATCTGTAAGAGTCCCAATAAAATTAAATTTAAAAAGGAATATCAAAGAAAAAATATGCACAAAAATTAGACAGAGCAAAACAAAGCAACAAAAGAAAACAAAACAACAAAAAACAAGGACAAGAAAAGAGAAAAGCCTGTAAATAGTTCAAGGTTTGTTTGTTGACCTGTGGGAGTGTTTTTTCATCAAGTCTGATAGGTGTCACACCCTTGCCCCAAAATCTAATTTTGCTATTCCCTGGGAATTTAGTTGCTCTGTTCTCCATGCTGTTCTGTTGCATACCCTTAGTTTTTTGCCCAGTGTGGTGGGATCAGATCAGGCACAATTCCCACACTGTGTTTCCAATGTTGTCTCTCAATATGCTTTAGATATTATGCTCATTAGATAGACATGAAGATTCTATAGGAACTTCACAAAGTAACTCAAGAAGTTATCAGAATTGTACTTAGGGAGCTCATTTAGGCTCTGATAGGAAGATCAGATAGGAAGTCCACTGTTATTCAAAACTAAATCTATATCATTTTATATAGTCTCCTGCTTTAGTCCTTGTCTTTCCCCAATAATTTAAACACAGCCCCCTATGACTCTTAAGAAATAGTACAATCTACCTACCTATGTCACATTACCAGCTCTGCATTCATCTTTATTCACCTTCCTTCCTATTACTATTCAAGATTCAACTCAGGTATCAGCTAGTGCAAGAATCCAATTCACACTTTGACTGTACCCTTTCTCTGGGCTTCCTCATACCTTTTTACATGTATCTTTTAATTATATTATTATCATACATTAAAATTTTCTAGATGCCAAATCTAGATGCCCCAAAAACCTAGGGAACAAATATCAAGACATTTTATTAATGAATTTACTTCTAAACATATAATGCAATACTTGGAACATATTTGGCTATTAGTAATTACTTTTGTCATGTTTACATATGTGTAAATTACATAGGTGTCGTGTCATATGTATATATATTGAAGGCCATAAAGTTAAAATAACTCATATCTCTTTTAGTGAAGAAGACAAGGAAATTTGTAAGAGTGAGGATTATAGATGCTGAAGAGAACAAGGCTACTCAAAGTATGGTGGCCAGAACAGTGCCAGACTGTGAACTATTTATTTCTGGCAACAAGATAAGTATAGAAATGAAAAAGTAAACACTTTAGAAATTTTACAGTATTTGAATTTGCTGTAACTGTTCACACTGACTCATCACACTGAGTAGGATATGGGTCAGTGAATATTTACAGAATAAGTAACAAATGATGTCATCAGAATAAAACATGTACACTATCATGAACACAACAAATTGTGAGTGGGGATGGGCTCACTCCTCAAAAATAGCATAAGGAGTGCTAGATTCAAGTGCTTAAGGAGAATGGTGGAAGCGAGAAATCAGAGGAACTGGCCAAGAAAAAAAAAACACATATTTAAAAAACCTATAATATATAAATTTCAAGTACATTTGTATTTTTTTAAATCAAAGAAAACATTAGGGGTGTTTAATTTGAAAGCTGAGAGGAAAACTCCAATTTTGTTGTCTTAAGGAGAATTATATCATTAAAATATTTTACTATGTGATATTATTTTATTTGATATACCATACATAAGGGAGCTACAAGAAGTTTATAGAAAAAATGGAATAGATGGACAATGAGATTGTTCCACAATCTCTTTGAAACATCCCTATATATGTTTTATATCATATAACTTTTATGCAATTTTATATACCTGGAAGAAAATATATCAGAACTGCTAATTAGCAGCAGTTACAACTCACTTTCTGTCATTGAGTCAATTCTGACTCTTAGCTGCCCTTAGGACAGATTAGAACTGCCCGCTGTAGGGAAGAAGGGAACAACAAGTGGACTACAATAAGTGAAAAGAAGAGCATAGAATGTCTAGTGGAGTTTAATCAAGGGCACTGTAGCAGAGAGAAATTACTAAACTCAAACGAAGGCGGAACATGATGGTGGGACAAGAGGAAAGTAATAGGAAATAGAGGAAAGAACCAAGAGGCCAAGAGGATTTATAGAGGTCTAAATATAGACATGTACAACTATATATATATAAAGCTTGTACAACTATATGTATGCATATATATCTCAAGCATGTACAATAGGCATATACAAATATATATACATATATATAACAAGAGGGGAATGGAACTATGTACTCATCTATATATTAAGAATTAACAGTGCATATGGACATTGGGACTCAACTCAAGTAATACCTAAACACAAGAACACTTTGTTCTAACAATGCAGCATTCTGTGATGCTCACCTTCCCTACATGATCTCTGAAGACATAATGGGTGCATAAGCAAATGTGGTGAAGAAAACTGATGGTGCACAGGTATGAAAAGATATAATGTCCAGGGTCTTAAAGGTTTGAAGTTAAACAAGTGGCCATATAGCTGAGAAACAACAAAGCCAACAAGGATAAACATACTAGCCTGTGTGATCATGAGGTGTCCATGGGATCTGAATCTGAGACCCAGAACAAAATCATACCCAATATGAATGGGACAGGGTATGGAGTGGAGACCCAATGCTCAACTGTAGACAATTGAGGGGGTCACAGGGAAAAGATAAACCAGGGTGCAGTATAGCACCAATGAAACACACAACTTTCCTTTAGTTCCTTGGTGCTTCCTTCACCCCACTATCATGACCTCAATTCTGTTTTACAAATCAGATTACACCAGAACATGCACACTGTCACGGATAAGAGCCTGCAACACATGGAATTCAGGATAAACAAACCCCTCTGGCCAACAATGAGAGCAGAGATAGCAGTAGGATTAGGGGAGGGTGGGGGGAGAAAGGGGGAATTGATCACAAAGGTCAATTCCCCCTCACAGGGGGACGAAAAACAGAAAAGTGGGTGAGGGGTGATGGAGGATGATGGGAGATATGAAAATAATAATCTATGACTTATCAACTTATCAGGATTCATGAGGATGGGCAGGGGAGGAAGGAGGAAGAAATGGAGAGCTGATATCAGGGGCTCAAGTGGGAAGAGAATGCTTTGAAAATGATGATGGTAGCATATAGGCAAATGTGCTTGACACACTTGATGAATGTACGGATTGTGATGAGATGTAAGAGTCCCCAATAAAAGAAAGAAAAAAATTGCACCAGGGAGTAGAAAGTCTAATTCTTCTTCCGTAGAGGACTAGTAGTTTCAAAGTGCTGGTCTTGTGGCTTGCAGTACTTTATACTTTTGTGTGTTTTCTGGGATTTTTGCTGCAAATGCGTTAAGGTGTTATAATTATTGAAAATGCATAAAAATCAATTTTAAAAAATAAAAGTCACTAAATTGTTTACATAAATATGTCAATTGTTTCAAAACATGCTAAGTAGTTTGCTTGCCATGACTTAGATGAGGCACAATGCTTTTAACTATAGCGTCCATCATGAAATTCTAAATAAAATTCTTTTAAAATGAAGCTGACTTAGGGTGGAAATCGAAGGGGTGAATTCCTCTGAGAGATTACCATCCATGAAAAAATGGGTGGGAAATATCTGAGACTACTTGGCTGAAGCCTAACTTCCAGAGAAGTCAAGATTCAGGGTCAAATACCTTGCACAGACAGATTAGAGAGCAAGCAAATTTTCACAACAATTGAAATCTATAAGGAAATGAGGAAATGATTGCTTATCATCTCTACTTTGCTTTTTCAAAGAATAGGCAGTGGCTACATTGTAGAGAAGTTTAAAAGTTTTTGCATTTGGGTTGAAAAAAACACAAATTTGCTCTGTGACAACAACCCAGATTGACACTAAAGATCAGACCAAAAAACAATGAAAGTCTGAAATACGATATCATGGAAGAAAATTTCACTCATGTCTATGATATATTGGAAGAAAGATGAGTTGAAGCAATGTCAATATTACATTAAAAAATAAACATTAAAAAGTGCTGAATGTTATCAAACCAAACTTTAAAAAACTAAACTAACTTCAAGTCTAAATAGACATTATTCAAAATCCTTTGTATAGCTTTCAAAAATAATGGTTGCAAATTTAATTTTCAGATCATTATACAGCAGCCAATGACCTTTTCAAGAAACATGATTTGTTAGACTGTTAAAAAACATTATAAAATAAATTTGTTGTGGCTCTCCATAACTTAATAAACTGTGCTATGCTCTAATTTAAAAGCCAAAAATGTTCCACTTGTAAAGCCAAAATGTTGATGTTTATAAAGAGGAATGCATTACTAAAAGGAGGAATTTAGCTGATAAAACATATCAGAATGCTGCAAAGTATGCAAAAGGGGAATAACAGTAATTCTGAGAATTAATAACCAGATAACACTCTATTTCAATCATTTTCATTATAAAAGTCCTTCCACATAGTAAAAGTTTCCATTTAGTAGCTTTTCCATAAAATATCAGTAAATTTCTTAAATTACTTTGTAAACTCTTACAGGATTTTCTTTTAACCCCCAACAAAATCTTATGTGTCTACTAAATGCAAATCAAGTAAAGCAGAAAACACATGATAGGAAGAAGAGCACATATTATGGATTTGGTTTTCAATCTAAGGAACTTTAAAGGAATTACTGAACCTCTCTGAATTTCAGTTTCCTTATTTATAACACATTATAGTGGGAGAAAGATGAAGCTTTCTACTGCCATAAAGAATTACAGTTTCAGAAACCCACGAGGGTAGGGTCACCATGATTCTGCATCGTTAATGGCACTGATAACATTAGAAAAAAAAATTAAAATGCCAAAATGAATATGCTCCAAATGAAGTGCTCCAAAATGAATATGCAACATATCAGCATGAAGTTGGGAACCAGTAGAGAGGGCTGAAGAACCTGCCCCAACACAAAGTACGTAGACAGCTGCCTCTCCCCCCACAATAATTTACTTCAGAGGACAGCACTGAAGCTACAGCTCAGAGAGAGGAACATGTCTGAAGAGAATACAGGAAAGCAAATGAAGGGGGAGGAAGAGTGAGTAGAACACACGCTGACCCACCAAACCTTGAGGATGATATCCCCTCTCAGAGCAGCCAATGCACAGAGAGGACCATGTGGCTAGCCCCACTATGAAGCATAACATCCCTCACTGACCCAAAGTTCTACAGGGGACAACACTGGAGATGCAGTGTGGGAACTGTGCCCGATCTCACTCCACCACACCGAGGCAAAACACTAAGCAAATGCAACAGAACAGCAGAAGAACAGAGCAAGGAAGTCTTGGGAATACCAAAAATAGACTTTGGGACCAGGATGTAGAACCCCATCAGACTCGACCGGAAAACACACCTAAAGGCCAACAAATAGTCCTTGAACTTTTTACAGGCTTTTCATTTTTGCCATTGGTTTTTTGTTGTTGCTGTTTTGTTTCCTTTTGTTGCTTTGTTTTGCTCCGTCTTGCTTTTGTGCATATTATTATTTCCACAAGTCTATCTAGATAAGATACATTCGATAAACAACCTGAAGGAGAAAACAACAGGACCAACAGTTCCCGAGGGACAAGGGAGAGGGGAAAGTGGGGAAAGGAAATAGTGTTAACAAACCCAAGGACAAGGGAACAACAAGTGATCAAAAATCAGGGGTGAGGAGGGTGTAGGAAGCCTGGGAGTGCTTGACCAAGGGTAATGTGACCGAAAAGGAATTACTAAAACTAAAATGAAGGCTGAGCATGATAGTGGGACAGAAGGAAAGTAAAAGGAAATAGAGGAAAGAACTAGGAGGCAAGGGCATTTACAGAACTCTAAATACAGGCATGTACATATGTAAATATCTTTATATATGAGGACAGGGAAATACATCTATGTGCAACAGATGGACATTGGACCTCCACGTAAGTACTTCTTCAGTACAAGAGTACTTTATTCTATTAATCTGGCATTCAGTGATTCCAAACACCATCATGGGAGAAAGAGCAGGTACATAGCAAATGTGGTGAAGAAAGTTTATGTTGCCCGGCTATCAAAAAATATAGCATCTGGGGTCTTAAAGGCTTGAATGTAAGCAAGTGGTCATCTAACTCAGAAGAAACAAAGTCCACATGGAAGAAGCACACCAGTCTGTGTGATCACGAGGTGTTGAAGAGATTGGGCATTGAAGAATGAAATTCATATCATTTTTTGCTCACCTTCACAATGTGATCATTGAAGACAAATCGGTTCAAAAGTAATGTGGTGAAGAAAGTTAATGGTGCCTGGATATCAAAAGATATAGTGTCTGTGGTCTTAAAAGGTAAATAAGCAGCCATTTGGCTTAGAAGCAACAACACCTATATGGAAGAAACTCACCACTCTGTGTGATCACGTGTCAGAGGGATTAGGTATCAGGCATCAGGGTACAAAAAAATCATATCATTGTGAGTGAGGGGGAGTGCAGATTGAGGAGCCAAAGCCCATCTGTAGGCAATAGGACATTCTCTTAAAGAAAGATTGCGGAGAGCCAGTCAGGGTGCAGTGTAGGAATGATGAAACATACAACTTTCCTCTAGCTCTTCAATGCTTTCTCCCTCTGACTATCATGATCCCATTTCTACCTTACAAATCCAGTTAGACCTGAGGATAAACAGTGGTATAGATAGAAACTGGAAACACAAGGAATCCAGGACAGATGATCTTTTCAGGACCAGTTGTGAGAATGGCCATACCAGGAGAATGCAGAGAAGGTGGGGTTGAAAGGGAGAACCAAATACAAGGATCTATATATAACCTATTCTCTGGGAGATGGACCACAGAAAAGTGGGTGAAGGGAGACATCGGACAGTGTAAAATATGAGCAAATAATAATTGACAAATTAGCGAGGGTTCGTGAGGAAGCAGAGAGGGTGGGGGAAAATGAGGAGCTAGTACCAGGGATTCAAGTAGAAGGCAAATGTTTTGAGGATGATGATGGCAATAAATGTATAAATGTGTTTGATACAGTGAATGTATGTATGTATGGATTGTGTTAAGAGTTGTATGAGTCCCGATAAAATGATTTTTTTAAATGTCTCATATGCTTTAGTCCTTAAAGCATATTATTTTTCATTGCTTTATAAAAAATCAATTTTTACAGCACCATACAAACTTACTTATAAAGTAATGAATAATGTAGAGCAATCAATTATACACACCTATTGCCCCCGAGGGAATCCTGTAATAGTCTCGTGAGCTTAGAATCTCTGTAGGGAACATGGGTGGCCCTTTTGCTCTTGTCTCCCAATGCACTTATTACATTGCCAAGTGCCAACTAGAAAGGAAAAAGAGTGAAAATGATGCAAGTTTACTAATTATACCATTTTTTTGGAGGGGGGGACAGAAAAATAATATAGGGAATCATAGCAATTGAAAACATTTGTGTTTTGATTTTGCTTTATTTACATTTATGTTCTACATTAAAACCAGACACAACTCAAAGTTTTGTTTTATATATATGTATATATACATATATATATACCTCACAAGTACTTGAGCTTCTATGCAAAGATTCTCTTTAGAAATAAAAATATTGTAAAATTGAAAACATCTAACCATCTCCAGAATAACAGTTTTAGGTGTGCTCCTGGGATATTATTAGGTGCAATTGTAAATTCTTCTCTTCAACTCAGTGATGAAGTAAATTGTTTAGTTCACCTGACAGTTTCATAAAATTTCCTTTTTGCAATATAGTTTCTTTGGAAAAGCAGAATCTCCTCAGCCATAATAAAATATAGTTTCTCTAAACAAAGTACTCCCAAGCAAGTGTAGTTTTACTTAGATGTACAATCAATCTTTGTTTCAAGTCTTTAATTAAAAAAAAAATTAAGCCAAACTACAGAACTCTTTATTTACTCCTACCTCTACCCTTTACTGTTTTTTTCCTATTGCCACTACTTTCTAGCTTTTAGTAAAGCAAAGTTCCATAAACCTGTCCTCCTGAATGTCAATAGATCATTCATGGGATGGTATGTATATTGCTTGTTCTTGGTCTATTTCACAAAAATGAGTATTAAGCATGGGTCACACTGAAACTCTACAAACTGTGCCTGAACACATATTAATACCCTAAAGAGGGTATTAAAAAAAAAAGGGAGAGTAGGGCTGAGCCCCGGGGGCGTAGTGGTTGTGCGTGGGACTGAGGCCCACTGGGATGGAGGTTCGATTCCAGCTCCATGGAGCAAAGGCTGGGCCTCCTACTCCCACCACCTGAGGGTAGTGATGCCCCCCAAAAAAACAAAAACAAAAAAAAAAGGAGAGTAATGGCTTTTGATTTTTCTGGAAAACACCAACGTTAATATCAACAATGTTAATTACTGAACTACTAAGAAATTCAAAACAACACACAGTCTAGGATCCAGGTCACATATTTAATAGAAAAATTCAACCTCATGGTGGGAACCTTCTAAGGGGTAATGGAGATGGGAAGTCTGGGACTCTCTAAGTAGGCTCTATTGATAATTTCTCCCATAGACGAATCACAATTAGAGTAAACAATGAGTAATATCAGAAAAGAAGCTATATGTTTGAAGCCACCAGGAAGAGAATGGAAAGAAGAGAAAGAAAGCAAAAAACACATGCCTTGAAGTTTCCAGTATCACAGAAGTTTAGGAATGCCTTTACTGTTACATGGGAATATAAGTGGCCAATTATAAAATAAAGACAAGATAAACTACACAGAATTTTGCTTTAAAACACTGTCTTCCATATAACAGAAACTTTATGTTAATGCAATAAAAAGATGTTTTCCAAATAAAATACCACTAGGTGGCATGGTCTTAAAATGAATTTCTAATTATTTTGAACTATATGAAAAAATATTTTATTATAATTTCCCAAATTATAAAGTGATGATCACAAAATGTTAGCAAAAGGGCAATTATAAGTATTATATTAGATACTTAAATTAAATGGTGATTGATAACATATTTTTAATTGTGAAAAAGTATAAAGAATTTCTCAGTGTAATTTTCTGTTCTTACCATAAAATGCAATCTAATTAAATGATCAGATATGAAGAAAACCACACTGTGAGAAAAAGAAGAAGAATTTATATGTTGACTGCAGCTTTCACTTCTCAGCTCAGAGCATGAGAAATTTCCACTTGGGTGCTCTGTCGTGCCAAAGAGAAAATGACAAGAGCAGGAAGCCCGAGACTTACCAGTCCACAATTAATGGAAATGCCTTCTTTGGCTCGCTCGCCTGTAGCTCCAGTCCGTTTCAATCTTTCTGATCCTGCCAAGTCAACAAAATGGAACTTTGCAGTCAGGGTCTCAAATTCACTCAACTGAGAGGATTCAGAAATCATCTTATTATCAGTTGCATTTTCCTGCAATGGAAGCAATCATTGAAAATATGCTGCTACTGTGACAATAAAAATGTTCCACACTCCCCTTACAGAATGATCACAAGTGCCAGTCAGGGTGCATGATAGCACTGAAGAAATATACAACTTTCCTCTAGTTCTGTAATGCTTCCTACCCCCCACTATCATGACCCCAATTCTACCTTACAAATCTGGCTAGACCAGCGCATGTACACAGGTACAGAGAAGAGCTGGAAACACAGAGAATCGAGGACAGATAAGCTCTTGAGGACCAATAACGAGAGTAGCAATATCAGGAGGGGACGGGGAAGATGGGGGAGGGAGACAAGGGGAACAGAGCACAATATAACTTCCTCCCAGGAGAACAGACAACAAAAAAGTGGGTGAAAGGTAAATTGGTCAGTGTAAGACATGAAAAATAATAATAATTTATAAATTATCAAAGATTCATGAGGGAGGCAGGGTGGGAGAAGGAGGGGACAAAATGAGGAGCTAATACCAAGGGCTAAAGTAGAAAGAAAATGTTTTGAAAATGATGATGGCAACATATGTAGAAATGTGCTTGATACAATAGATGCGTGTACGCATTCTGACAACAGCTGTGTGAGCTCCCAATAAAATTGTAATGCTCCAGACTCACCTAGATAAATACCATATATACTTGTGTATAAGCCAAGTTTTTCAGCACATTTTTAATGCAGTTTTTGCGGTAAAATTAGGTGTCCTGGCTGATATTTGGGTACGCTTATACTCGAATGTATATAGTAGGTAAACATACGGGGTGGGGGTGGGGAATAGGGAAGCAGGTAGCTAACTAAATATAAATGCAGAAATATCTGCTGTGAATTCAAAATCCAGACAAGGGATGAAGCACAAAGTCAGAAGCCAGCTGTTATCTATCAAACAAGGCTTCCTTTTGCTGATGACAAGAAACTCTTAGGCTTCTACATGGTTGTTGCAGAGACATAGCTAATTTATGTCCAAATCTTATAAGATTTGCCACCTTTAGGTTAAGTACAACAGAAGATAAATCAGAAGGAAAAGACATGCTTAAACAAATGGATTTAGTTCAAATGCACTCTCTTGGGTTTCCTGTGATTTCAGGGAAAATGTCTGTCTCAACATTTGAAATCAGCACTTACAGCATCTGTCTGGGGACACATTCTAGTTTGACACACATGAATGGTAAAAATGGCATGTGAACGAGAGCTCTGGACGTTCATCTGGGTACTAGCCGTGGTCCGCGATAGAGCACCCAACTTCAAGCACTGCATCATCTGACAAGAAGGAAGAAAGAAGCACGTTACTTGAGCAATAGTTAAACAAGCTAACACTTAATCACTAGTCTACACTAATGGTTAAATCTACCGTCTCAAAAGATATGAAACACGTGGATCTTCACATTACTATTTTATTTTAGCACAGGCACTTTCTGAGCTGAACGTCTCAGAATAATAGTGCATTATTTTTTAAGCAAGAGAAAACACTGAGATGCCATTGTTTGCCACTTGCTGACGTTTGCAGCTTCCACTCCAAAACTTTTTCAGTAGAACATTTTGCTACATTCTGAGAAGTAACTTGAATTGCTCAGGCTCTTTTGGAGTTTTTGTATCTTTTGGTAATTTTTCTTAACAGTCTTTAGGAGCATAGATACAGTTCTATACCTGAGACTGCAAAAGTACCAAAGGATGACTTCTCATCCTTCACCTTCAGTTGTCTGATCCTCTTTCCTGAACCTGAAAGAAAACTACACATACCTGCCTTATAGTCTATTGCTATTCCCATGAACGTATTGCCTTTATCAGAGACCTGACATTTTTAATAAAATCCTGATATGCTTCTTTTAAATGAGAATAAGACTATAACTACATGGTTAAAGGAGTTCGGTGACTCTATGAGAGAAAGATGTGGCAGTGTGTTTCCATAAGAATTACAGCCTTGGAAACTATTGAAGCACTTCTACCTTGTCCTATATGGTTTGGTATGAGACAGAATTAACTGGATGACAATGGGTATGCTTAAAGATGCAAATTTCATGTCTCATATCTTGTTCTTAAGTATACTATGAGCAGAGGTGACTGTTCAAAAAATCTAAAGATGGTCTATGAGAACTGGAACACAGATGTTACCTCTGATTCTGTATTCACATTACGTGTTGTGACGCCTACAGTGTAAATTCCTCCAGTTGAATCTTCATGAATTCTTATGTTTGACTTTTTATTTTTTGCATCAATATCACGAGTAGTATCAAACAGATCAAGAACTTCTTCATTATACAGCTATCAAAAAGACATGGCAAAAGTTTAATTGTAGCAGAAATTGGCTCATGACTATCACAGCATAGACTATATGCTACCTTTCAAACATACTATAGAGTGATCCATTTGTTCAAAATGACATCTATTTTCTTCAAGATAAGACAAAAGAATAGGTGAGCAATTATTATTCTAAATACAAATCAACATCAGATTTATTTACAAGAGTAAGGACAACAAAGTACATCCTACTGACTGGTGGGTTGAGGACTTGCTAAAATGAATTAGTAGTCTTTTGCAAGAGATACGCAAATAGCAACAAAAATAACAAGATTGGAAAGATGCAACCAAAATAGATAAATTCTAAACTTAGAGAAGATTTCAACAGTTTTTATGACTTAAGCAAAAGATATCCCTTATTATCCTATAACCCTTCTTAACATATCTACAAATTAGTTCTTAGCATTCTTGCAAGGTTAGTAATAATATTATATTTATAGTTAATAGTGGCTAACAAGAGGAAGGTGGCTCCTTAGAAGGAAATTCATATAACCATTTTTCTAAAAATATACTTTAAACTAATAAGGCTTAAAAACACTTTGGATAAAAAAAAAACATTCTGGAGCTTAAAAGGGATCATCTGCTTGCCTTTAGGCAGAAATGCATAATCTGTGTTCTTTGATTTTTATTAGAATTGGAGGCCCATTAAAACCAATAGCAAGATAACTAATGGTACTAATATTACGTTGAATTAAAATTCTATATTGTGCTAAATGTTGCTAAAAAAAGTCACATCAATTATCAAAATCAATAACTTAGCATCAGATGAATTAGACTTACACACTCTTAGCACCAAGGACTAAGAATTATAATTTCACTTAACAGCAATATTGTTCAAATCCCAGAAATCCTCTTGTTGTGATGCTCCTCCCAGCACATGATATGAACAAAATTAAATAAATGTCCATTTGGCCATTTCATCAACCCAACCATTGGCCATCTCATCAAATCATCTAGCTCGACTTTTGTAGGGATACCAATTTCTGCTGCCAGAGTAGTACCACACGTTCTTTTCTCTTCTGGTTTTAATTGCTAAACTCCCAACACTTTGTAAGTATGCCTAAATTGCAAGAGTAATAATATAGGATAAAGAGAAATTCTGAAATAAACGCTTGTTTTTTCACTCTTGGTACACTGGTTAAGTGTGCATAATCTTAATAACAATGTGATTGACTACATGTAAGGAATAACATATATACTCATATAGAAACTGAGCTTTTCAGCACATTTTTAATGAACTTTTTGTGGTAAAATTAAGTGTGACAGCTAACATTTGAGTTGGCTTATACTCAAATATATACAGTAATTACTACCTATTGTCTAATGCTCATTTGGTCAAAGAACAGTGTACCCTAAGGCAGGGGTCTTGTGGCAGAGTGGGTACCTGCTGCTCTGTGAATCCCAGGTTGGCAGCTGTAAAGCACCAGCAGCTCCACAGGAGAAAGAAGGGCCTCTCTACTCCCGGGAAAGTCACCGTCTCAGAAACCCACAGGGGCAGTTGTCCTTGTCCTACAGGATCAGGGGGAGTCAGTATTGGCGCAATGGCGGTGACTTGAGGGTTTTGGTTGGTTGGTTGCTTGCTTGCTTGAATGTGTTTATGTGCCCTGGTGGTACAATGATTACATACTAGGCTGCTAACCACAGGTCAACAGTTCAAAACCACCAGCTAGTCTGTGGGAGAAAAGAGGAGCTTTCCACTTTGGTTGAGTCCGTGTCAGAAACCAACAATAGCCATTCTCATCTGTCCTAGAGCACTAGACTGTGCATTGGCATCAAATCAATGACAGGGCGTTTCTGGCTTTACTATGTGCCAGGCACCATGCAAGACGTCGGAAGTATATAATCATAAGGGTTGTGGTCTTACAGACAACATTTACTAGAAACTGATGGCACAATATTACCTCTAGGAATTGGGCATTCACTTTAAAATCTGGAGGAGGAAGTCCATTTTTAATTGCAGTGTGTTTTTTTTCTTCAATACTCTTGAAAAGGTGTTTAACAGCACGGGAAATAATACCCTGTTCTTCCTCGGTGATGTTAACATCAAATCCTGTTCCCATTGTGTATGTTTTCCCAGCTCCAGTCTGAAGAGAAGAACAGCAAAAAAAAAAAAAGAGTTCTGGATCATAATAACAATTTCAAAGGGAAAAAATGAAAAGGCAACTGAGTTGATCCTTCTCAAGAGTCACAGTTCATGTTAGAATGATTTCCTACTTACTTGTCCATAAGCAAACACTGTAGCATTATAGCCTTCAAAGCAACCTTCAATTAGTTTCTCTATACACTGAGAGTAGATCTGTTCTTGCTGGGAGTCAAGGTCAAACACATAATCAAAAGTAAAGGCCTTATCCTTCCCTAGGAAGACCTGAGGCTCTCCTGGTGTGACGGATGTACAAATATGGCATCCTTCAATCTTTTCTTTGGCAAGCTGTGGTCTTATTCTGTGAGAAATAATCAGAAAAATCATAATTAAACAAGTAACCCTAAAACCTCAAGAACAAATTACCTAAGGACCAAGTCCACAGGGTTAAAAGTAAAGACCAAAAGTAAACAAGAAGGACAGGGAAGAAGCAAAGGAGCATTGCGGGGGTTGCAATGGATGATCTCAATCAGAATATAGCGAAATGACTAAGTATAAAACTATGATCTAATCAGTAAACTTTCACTTAATACACAATAAAATGTAAGAACAAAACCAAAATATTCAAAAACTAGTACTTAAAAATTGCCCACCCAATCTTTTGAGAACACTACCAGTTGTTGCTCCTTCAAGTTGAAAAGTTTAAATAAATTGAATTGTAGTATATCAAATTATATATGGGCTAATTAACAATCTCAAAAAATTATGAACAAGAATAAAATATGTATTAAAGTTAAATAATACACATACAATACAAGGGAGATACCTAGTCAAATAAATTCTATGACCAAAATGCTATGTCTGCTTGATAATTTCATGCATTTAGTGTTCTCTTTATTTCCTGGTATGACTATATACAATAACAAAAGCGTAAAGACATAAATATTATCTTAATGCTCTTGACACATCTTTTTGTTGCAAACTCTTCACCATACTTCCGAGTTTATTTGATCAATTTCTCCTGTCAATAAAACATCTTCAATAGTCCCAAGTACTATTGATACAGTTTAAATTATAACAGAGGGTTGTGGTGGCTTAGTGGTTAGCAGGCTGCAATTCGCATGGTCAACAGTTTGAATCACCAGCAGCTTGTCAAGAGAAACACTGGGTTTTCTACTCTCTTTAGTGGAGATAACCCCATTGGCTAAGTTTAGCTCTCTTTTCTGTGCCGTTTTCCAGTGCATCATCAGGATATGAAGAAGTCAAGAGGGTAAGATAAACAATAACCAAACATCAGTGAATGTTTGGAAACCTGGCTATCTAAACCACAAAACTATACCAACCAAAAGTAAAATTTTTAGCACGGAGATAGACTCTGTGTGTGTGTGTGTGTGTGTATGTGTCCTGGTGTAGTGGTTATGAATTGCTGTGCTATCCACAAGGTCAGATAAATGGGGCTTGTCTACTCCTGTAAACAGTTGCAGTCTCAGAAGCTCATGGAGACAGTCCTTGGGGTCACGATGAGTTGGCATCAACTTGATAGTAGTGAGTTCTTTTGAGAAGATATATAGGTATCTTTCCCTTCCCTGTGATATTAGTGTCTTTTTCTTTATGAAGCTTTCGGTTCTTAATGAAACACAGCTATCTACGTGAAGCTGTCTAGGAGAGAGCAATGGGGAGGAGAGTTGGGTTTGCTCATATTTCTGTCACCCCATGAATCAGGGGTGGGGAACATTTGGGCTGATAGCGCCCCTCAAATCATCAATATCCGCTCACATCACCTGCCTCAGCAAAGAAAAGCATTTCCAGCCATCACATCCAGTGCCAGTTGATTAAATGTTTAACCAGTATAGCCCAAGAATGATACTATCAATACCTAAATAAATAGCCCTTGGCAGAAAAAAAGTTTCCCACCCCTGCTTATGTGCTTGCTTCCACAACTCTAATTTCTTCACATGTGGATTAAAACTATAATTCCCAAGATCCTTTTAAGATGTAACATTAGTTGACCAGAAGATATGTGTAGCAAAATTGAGATCGAGAAAAATCCCTACTTTTATGTGATTATACAAGGTAAAATGCATAGTATCACAAATAAAACAACAGGCTCCTTAGAAGAAGTTATGTTGATGTACCATAAAAGCCAACAAAAATAGCAACAAGCTCTGACTACCCCCATATTGTAAAGAATCAGTGGTCTTTCTCAAAATGATTATTCTCTTCTTTCCAAATTCCTCCTATTTTGCCCCACTTTACAAACTCACGGGAGAGTGTGAAGGAGGGGTCAAAACAAACTACAAATTCAGAGAATCACCATCCTGATGGTGGCCACATCAAAAGCCTGTGAGTCAACCTTCGTTCCTCCCTTGCTTTTGTTTCCCATACAGAATTTATGTCCATGAACTGTGAATTTTGAAAATAGCAACCTGTGCTAATTACTTTCCTTAACTATCAACACCAGCCTAATGAAGGTTACCATTATCCCTTACCTTCATGAAAAGCCTCTTCATCGGTCACCCTGAGTCAAAACATGCCTCCCATCAGTCTGTCCCCCACACTGCAATATCAGTGACCTTTCGGAAATGTCATATTAATAAGGTCACAACCTTGCTTAAAACCTTCAGTACATCCACACATCCCTCTACACTCTCTTTTCTTTGCCATGTGCCAATGTTAAATGGGAAAACCTTTTGGTGTATTTGTGATGGTAGTTTATTTTAGATTCATTCAATGCAGCTATGATTTTCCTGTCTCTATGTCTTCAAATAAAGTGGCCCTTATCTTGGACCTTTCTTGTCAATTCCTAAGACTTTCATATTTCATTCTCCACTGAGATACCACTTTTTTCAGAAGATTCTCTGGTTGCTCGATATGAGGGAGCTGATATTCTTTCTCTGAGTTACTGAAGCTTGGCACAGGACCACCATCCAAAATATGAGGTACTCAGTTAAAAATCAATTGTATCCCTTAGGGGTCACTCTATAAGATCACACCATATGTGCCATAAAAATCAAATCTGTCTACTAGTAAACATGCCCCCCCAAAACGAAAGATGCCAAGTCAGTTCCATGGTTTTCAAAACATCACGTATACATTGATAATTGAGTAAACATGTTGAAGAAGAAAAAGAAATCTAGAGGAGACAAGATCCCCAACTTTTCAATTAATTAATACCCCCTCAACTCTTACATTTAAGAAGGATATTTATGGACAGTGTTGGCATAATACAAATAAAAATGCCCTTTAATATATTTAATTCTGTAAGAGTGAAAGGTCATGGTCAAAGGAAAAAACACCTCATTTTAAAGTGATTTGGCAACTTTCCCTATTTTGAGAGAGACAATGAGAAATCCTCCATCAGAGAAGCAATTACTGATTTCAGATCTAACTGTTTTTGGATATTCTATACCTATCATAAAAACAAAAATTTGGTATATATTTAAAGCCCAAAAGATTAAAATAGGATTATATCAGAATTGTATTAATCACCATTTATGACTTTCTATAATATTTCTGCCTTTGCTATATTAGACTGCAATCTGACAAACAAGTATGAACTCTTACTTTGTGCCATGTGTTCTATTAAACATTCAAATATGTTCTTCTTCAGTTATGTGGGAAGATGATGTTCACATCATAAGGCTGAGGAAAGGAGAGTGCCAAGAAGTGAAGTGGTATGTCATGAAGAACACACCTGGTTATTTACAGAGCCAGAGTAGAACACAGTTCCTCCAAGAACCTACACTCCAGAAGGGAGTTCCTCCAAAAACCTACAATCCTGCCCCCATTGTGTTTCAAAGATTATAAATATTTAGGGAAGCATGGGGTGCTAGTGAGTTCATTGTCGGCAGCAGAGCACTTTGCTACTGTGCCATCATACATACTCCCAGAACCCAGTGCTCTTTAATCCCTAAACTCCCCTCTCCCTCCCATGTAGCCACTGTACGGCATGTAGAAGTGTGAAAGCTCAGAAACTCATGTAATAAAATACATAAAAGCAAGCACAACTGTCTAACTGAAAAAGAACACTGGGCTCTGTTGGATACGTAAGGCCTCACTAGTGAAAAGCAAACGGCTATCATCATAGTTGAACTTATTAGGCTATTAAAATACTTTTCATTTCATCACAACATAACGACGGAGAGCTAGGTGCCATTTAAATGGAGGAGATGACAGCCAATTTCAGAATGTCGGTGCCCTTCAGAATATCTTTAACATAATCTCCTAACCTCCGTTCATCTGATTATTATCCTTGCTAATGGTAAGGATCATGTTTCCAGGATGGGTAGTGAGCAAAACCATCCATTAACATGGGCAGGGAAGGAAGAGAGGCTTTGGAAGCCAACAGGTGGGTGGAACACTTTTGTATGGGAGCCAGGCAACGATAGTTTCTCAACAGGACTGAGAAACCCCTCCCTGGAAGGAAATGGTCCCTACACGGGGAGATCACTGGAAACTGACTAGGCTTCAAAGATTAAGAATATATTTGTCTCTCAGTTTTCCTTCAAAAAAGTACTATTTTCAACATTTCAAACCCTTACATTTATTCTCAAGAATTTCTAGATGGAAATTCATAATTCACCCAATAATCATCTGAACGTTTGAGACATATCATCTACTCTTTTCAATTCTAGAACTATAAATCAAGATTGTATACAGGAAAAACATATCGTCAATCCTTCTAGGAAAGTTTTTTTTTTTTAAGTAACACAACTCAAAAAAAGAATTAAAAATAGAATTAAAAGAAACAGGGATTTTTTTCATAAATGTTTTCAAGCCTCCCTGTGTTTTCAAATATCCTCTTAGTATTTCCATGTAAGAATTTGACAATTAAACAGGCTAATCCCACTACTAATATATAACCAGTGTTAGCATATTGGTCTACAGATATGCCTCGTTTAACATCCATGATATGTTCTGTGAGATATGATGCTACATGACTTGAGTGCTAGATGAACACCATATTAAAACCTTATGGGATCCTATTTTCATGGCTCCTGCTGCTGAACCTCCTGGCAGAGATCAGAGGAACTGGCACTGGCAGCAACTTCAGGAGAGAGGACAACAGTGGGAGCAAGTGAGCGGGAATAACGCAGATCGGGCCCAGTCCCTGTGATACAGTCAGGGCCCAAGAATCCCAGTCCAGAGGCAATTCTCTGCCTCCCTGCAGTGCTGCAAGAGGGTGGATTAAGGGTCCTCAAGCCATTGAGGGAAATAATGAACAAAAGAACCACTTTTATGTGGTTTGATATTGTTTGAAGGGGCATTAAGAGATGCATACATACATTTATAACTTTTAGCCTTTTGAAAGTTTATAATCACACAATTAAATATATTTGAAGCTACTCTTTTTTTCTTTTCTTTTTGAGCATCACTGTCCTGGTAGGAGTAGGAAGCCCAGTCTTGCTCCTGGAGAGCTGCTGCTGGATTTGAACCGCCAACCCTGTAGGTCACAGTCCCACAGACAACCACTATGGCACCGGGGCTCAGCCCTGAAGCTACTCTTAAGGAAAAATAATTATGAAGAAAACTTGTGCTTAAATGTTTAGAATTATGCTACTCAAATGTTACATGGCACTATTACATTAGTAAGTAGACAAAAGTAAAGTTGACTGATTCCATTGATTTGTGATTGGAAATGATCACTACTTGGGATTTTGGATTATGACATTGGAATCTAATGTAGCAGAATGAGGCTATAATGGAAAATAATGACAAGCTCATGAAAGACACTATGAATATGAGGTGGGGAAATTCAATGTTTGAGAAGCCACTGACCGACCAATTTGGGTAGGGCCTAAAAGGAGAAAATTTCTAGAAAGTCATATAGAAAAAAGAAAATGTAATTTGTCTTTCCCACTTTGTGAAATCCGCAGTCCGAAAAAGAATATGATGTGTGCTGCTCACACAGGAATAAAAGCCATTTTTTCACATAAGCATCCTGCCTTCCACAATTCAGATGTCGCTCACTCTGATAATGACACCAAGGATCTTGTTTTCAAGGATGGTGGAACCTTTTCCATCTTTATCCTGGCTGATCTCTCATCAGCATCTAGTAGTTGCATAGTGCTCAAACTTCTACAGCCTTGACATCTCTTTCTTACTGTTTCTGACTCTAAAGCATCTCTTCTCTTGTACACTTAAAACAAACACACAACTCCCTGCCATGGAGATGATTCCAACTCGTAGATCGGGCTAGAAGTGCCCCTGTGTGTTTCTAGGGCCGGACTCCTCTTTCTCGTGATTTCAAAGCCCTGAGCTTGCAGTCAGCAGCCCAATGGGGAACTTGCCACCAGGGCTCACCCAGAGAAAGGTCCGCATTCTTTAGCACAACCAACCCACTGCCGTCCTTAGCAACCCCAGCTGTGTCAGAGTAGAAGAGTACTTCCTCAGGGCTTCACCGATGAGTTTTCAAGAGAAGATGACCTGGATTTTCTTCTGAGGCACCTCTGAATTAACTCAAGCCCTGAACCTTCTAGTTAGCAGCCAGAAACACTAATCATTTTTGCCAGCCAATAACTCTTATGCAGAATGTTGTTGCTGTGTCCCAATGATTTGATCCCCACTCACAGCACCCCTGGAAGACAGAGTAGACCTGCCCCACGAGTATTTCCTAAGCTGTAATCTTAATAGGAGAAGATGTGCAGGTCTTTTCTCCCACAGAGCGGCTGGGTGGATTTGAACCAATGGCCTTTCAGTTAGCGGATGAAGATGTTACACCACCAATTCACAGTACCTAAGAATTTTCCTATTATTAAAGTCTTAAATTTAACTTTTATTTTAACTACTCACTCAAGAAAAGTAAGGGCATACGTTTGCTACCCCTACTTTAGAAAGAGAGCAATAATCTACCCTTTTCGTGCCAGACCCTATACCTCCCAATATGCCACTGTTCCTTGTGTTTCCTGAGTAGAGGTAAAAAAACGTTAAGAGGCCAGCTACCTGGAGGGAACTTAGAAGCAAGATATGGCAATGCACTTCTGGCAGACCAAACCCAACTCACTGCCATTAAGTCTATGTCGATTCATGGCAATGCTACTGAACAAGGTACAACTGCCCCTATGGCATTCTGAAACTGTAATTCTTTACAAAAGTGGGAAACGTCATCTTTCCTTTTAAACAGCTGAGCTTGCAGTTAGCTGCCCAATGTATAGCCACTACACAACTAAACCAGACACATGAAAACCCTATGAAGTACATTTCCCAGTGAAATTATTTGGCTTGGTTCTTCTATCAGCAATCTGGGTGAAAGCACATAAAATAAGGTACAAAGGACTCTTAACTCAGGGACTGAAGAAGAATCTATGAGTTTAAATTATGGTGCTGGTGAAGAATATTAGCATGGGCTACCAGAAGAACAAGCAAATCCATTTTGGAAAAATACAGCCAGAAGGCTCCTTACAGGCAAGGATGGTGAGACTTTGTCCCATGTACTTTGGGCATGCCAGGGGGAGACAAGTCCCTGAAGAAGGTCATCATGCTTGGGGAAGTAGAGGGGTGGCAAAATGAATATATAAAAGGTAGATTGCCCTCAACAATACAGATTGCCACAATAGCAACAACAATAGCCTCAGGCTGAAGAACGATCATGAGGACGGTGCAGGACCGGACAGTGTTTCTCTTTGTCGTACATAGGGTTTTTCTGACTCAGAGCTGACTCTTTAGTACCTAACAACAACGACAACCACACAGGGATTCAACAGATCGCCTTCCCGCTGGGTATCAAGAGAGCTACTTCAGCAATAAAGAATGCAGACTAACAAGAAAGAAGAGGCACCAGAATCCATGAGAAAGCCCTGTGTGAAAGAGTGGCAGTGACATGGCCATAAAAGAGTGCAACACTAAAATCATGAGATGACAATGTCGGACTTCCCAGGTCATGGAATGAGTAAAGCTGAGAGCCTTTGGGCACAAGGCTGACTTCCACAGCAGACTATCTATTGGGTATTTATCAGCACTAAAAAAATTTGTAATATTTGCCTGAGCAGGGAGTAGTCAAGGGACCACGTGGCTTAGAGGTTAGGTGCCAAAGAAAACTATGCCTGCCAGCATGCTGAGTAAAATGAGGGGTGAGGGAGTGGAGTTAGAGGGGAAGGATTGTATCCTGAATGTTTTCTGATTCTGGCTTGTGATAATCTCTTGACCTCCCTCATACTCCCAACATCATGAACATAATCTATGAGTTCTCTGTTACCACTGCAATGAATTATTGAACTAAGCAGAGAAGTAGAAGGCCAAGGAAGAAATGGTTGGTGTCAGAGTAGGGTAAAGAAGGTTGGAAGATAGAAGCACATCTGACCTCTTCCTCTTAGGATTTACTCATGGTCCAATGTAGAGTTAGATTCTCCTTCCCCCTTGTCTAGCTGGAGGAGGCCAGATGTGGTCCCCAAGCCATTTCCTCACTGCATCTGGTGGTGGAATTACACCATCAGTTTTTATGAAGCAATGTTGCTGTAGTCATTGATCTAAGAAGCATTATTTTAGAAGACATCATCATGGCACCTAAGAGTGGCAGCAGTGAAAATAAGAGGTGATCCTCAGACCAGGACAGTAAATTCCCTGAAACTGTTTTCTGTCTTGTGCCTTTGAAATAACCAAAACCAATATTAAAGAATATATTCCATAAGCCACAGTCAAGAGTAGTTTCAAGATGTCCTATATAGAACAGAAAAAATATGAAGGTGAGTACTTTGGAGAGTCTTTCCAACTGAAGTTTTAGTGATGAAAGGCATAGAAATTGTCTTTAAGCTTTAAATTAGCTACACACGATTGGAAGAGGCAAAAAGCTGTGGGACCGAAACACATTCTTGAAGGCTCGAACCAAACTACCACTTACATGAATTATTTCTGGGAGCTGAGTTTGCAGTGAGCAACATTTAAAAATGAGGTCAACATCTTCCCCCTGAAAAAGAACTGACTTGTTTCCACTTATACCAAAAGTTGTGTGTTCCCAAGCTCAGTAACACTTGATGCCTCGGGTATACAGTGTCCATATATGGAGTCTACCCACCCTACCCTGTTGGGCTTATAAGAGGAAGCAGTTTACATCAACATGAAGTTCAAGGTGCATACTGAACTGTGAGTAATTAAAGGCCCTTGTCTCCAATGCTTCTGCCAGTCAGTATCCACAAAACAGTAACAGACCAACTTGTTAGCTCATATAAAGGATAAAATCTCATGGTACTTCACAGGTCCTGACACATACTAGCTATGTTCTTTAGTAAGGCATTTTCTCTACCTCAGTTTTCCTGTCTATAAAATGATGATAAATGCTCTTCCTACCACAGGGAACAAGGAGCAGTGGATGGCTAGGTGGCTATAAAGCACTATTGTTTATGTGTTGTTAACAACACCATCTGGAAATTCTCCAAGTCAGCCAATTAACTCATAAAGCACCGTGGCATCTTTAATCAATTTGGGCCTTGTAACATGTTGAAGAATGGACTAGATTAGGATACTCAAAGGTAAGACCATTGTTTCAGTAATAGAGGTATAACACAATGGTGAGTATGCAATTGGCCCTCCTTACCAGCAGATTCCACTCACACAGAATCAACTAACTAGTGAAATATTTCAAAATATTAAAGAAAAAGGCATTTAAGTAGACAAAACAATCCAGAGGTAAAGAGGGAGTATAAAGTGTCATTCACGTAGTGTTTGCATTGTATTATGTACTGCCAGTAATCTAGAGATTAAAGTATACAGGAGGATGTACACAGGTTTTATACTCCTCCCATAAAGGACTTAAGCATCTGAGCATTTTGTTACAATGGAGGTCCTGAAACCAATTCCCCCAATGTACCATGGGATGTACACATAAACAGCTCTTTGCAGAGATGACCAAAATAAATAATGTTACATCTCTAATAGCAAAGATAAGGCATACTTCAAAAAATTAATTTTTCCATAAAAAAGTAATGAAGACTCATTGTGACAGAGGTTTGCCTTAGTATTAATACCAATATAAAGGGAAATAGGATCCAAAATGGGAATTTTTGTTCTTTTAATAAGATTACTATTTACCTCCAAATAGCTATAAGGAAATCTCAGTCAGAGAGAAACAAACAGAAAGAAGCATTCCCAAATGACAGGTTCTTTGTAAAAAATAAGAAGAAAATGTTGTGGCACAATTTGTTCACATATTAAATTTATGTCAATGTACTTTATGAGGGAATTTATTGACTTGGAATGAGGACAAATGACTAATCAATGATTTATAGTTACTGAAATATGCTGACTAAAGAAAAATAAATACCATGCTATTATAATTTAGAACTCCATAGGACATATCCGGTCATCAATATTCTTTTTCTAAATTAGAGCAACAGTAACATTACCCAGTAACTGAAGTCCAAGGATGAAGACCAACAAACAAGAAAAACATATTTTTAAACACATGCTATGCTTTTAATATTTTCCAGGCTTTCTTTCACACATTCATCTCTGCTGTCTCTCTATTCCGTATTTTATGAAGAACACCGCAAAGGGTAAGCTTTTTGTTTGCTAATTATTGGTCAAATATTTTCCCCAGAGCACAAGAGGAGTTCCGAATGTCTTCCTTTTTACAGCTGGCTGGTACTGATTTCTTGCCTTCTTAGAAGTACTGTTGCCCTTAATTGATAGTTTCATAGCTGTGATAAATTTTCCATTGCCTAAATGTCTTTGTAAACCATCCCCTCTAATTTACTTAAATTATTCTGATCTCATCCTCACGTGACTAGGTTCCTTCTCCAGTTTACTCAACACTCTGACCTGATTCCCACTTTGTGTGGCTCTTTTACTTACAGCTATCTCTAGGTAGCCCACTTGGCACCTTGTTAACACCTTTGTTCTTCCTACTTAACATCAATAAATGTTTTCTTTATCTCAGTTTTAGTGTCTTGGGTTATCATTATATTGGATGCTACTTATGAGTATTCATTTTGATTTCTTAATATTAATTACCTCTTCCTAATGTCCTGTTGCCTAAAAATTAGGACAACTGTCATTTTGTCACTACCACAAGCAACTCAGTTTTCTAGTAACCTTCCTGATTCTCCTCCAACTCCTCCCTGTTAGAAGACACCAAATCAAGGAAGCATCTGCCCTACTTTAATCCTCCACTTTCTGTTCTAGACAAGTTTCTGGCACACCGTAGAAACTTGTTACACCATTTGTGGCCTTCATGATTGGTTTCTTTTTAGTCATCAGTAACTGTATAAATAATAAATAACTCAGGTGCACAAGAAGTAATGCTATCTCCCTAAAAGAATCTATAATTGCAATGATGGGTAATAGGAAAAAAGATATTTCTTCATGAAAGACACACACCTCAGTAATTCCATTAAATAAATTAGTGATTCAGCAAAAAGCCTAAGAACAATAAGATCGAGCGATGTGTACCAGATTGTGGGAACACCAGATACCAGGAAATTTATTCTTCTGTAAATGACAAAGGAAACAGGTAAAAGGTAAAGGAAGAAAAAACCTCGCCTTTTAATTTATTATTGGTGAGTCACTTTTTAAATTACCCAGAATCTTATCATAATCCAAATAATTAGCTAAGTACCATACTTAATCACCTCATGCCCCTCCCCCAATTTTGGCTTGTTATTACTCAGTAACACCAACAGATATTCATAGGCATGTCTAGTGCCCTTTAAAATGCTCAACAGACACCTAGATTAAGCCTCTCATTCGGGCAGTTGCAGAACTGCTTGAAAAACAAATTCACTTCCCTCAAATGCAGTCTGATTGCAGTCAACTAGGAAAATGAAACTGGAAAAGCAGAATGATGAAATACTATGCATCTTTCCTTTGGATTCATACTTCCATGACTCCTGAAGGCTCAAATAAGGAAGTAGAACTTTGAGAGAATCTCTTTCTTAAATGAGGAAACTAGTATCTTTCATTGAGAGCTAGTATCATGCTTTATGCCAGACATTCAGAGAACTACCCTGAAAGAGGCCATCGAGCGGACATAAAATAGCCCCACAAGCAGACTCAAACTGCCCCACAGGGTTTCCCTGGCTGTCATTTTTCCAGAAGCTGAATCCTACCTCTCAAGCCCTGAGAGCTGGTGCTGTTTCCATCAGCTTTTTCATTAGCAGCTAGGTTGTGACACAAGTGTTCAGGCCACAGCTACTCTCCTTTCATGACTGGTAAAGCTAGTGGTATACCAGTCTCTCTGCTGTTGTTCCTATCAGAGTGCTGCATCAATTCTTATAATTGCCCTTAATTCTGTCCATCCTCTGACCCACTCTCCTGAATCATCCTGTTTTGGTGTGCCATCTGTTTCCTGCCAGGGTTCTTGATCAAATTAAGTTAGTCTCTGGAAATGGCAAGAACCTTTTTAGCACTACCACTGCATCCCCATCTCTTTCACTGATGGCTGCCTGGAGTATTAAGCTCTTTTAAGAACGAGCTATATGGGATCTAATTGACAACAGCAACTTGAAGGAATACATAGTGACTGGGGGAGGGAGGAACTACTTGCCAAAGGAGCGTGAGAATGGTTGTGGAACTCAAAGAATGAAATCAAGATCACTGACTGGTACAAGTAGAAACTATTGAATTGGTGTGTGTTTTGATGCACAAATGCTAACACCAACATCAATTATTTTTTTAAAAAAAAGAGGAAAGCAAAGAGCCAACCTGTGACCCGCTACAGAGAAAGTTGCCTTCAATCGTAGAAAAAGGTCTCCTCCAGCTATGAGCTTGCAAAGGGAAATGAGTATCTCAGTCCTATAGCAATTAGAAACTGAATTCTGTTAACAACTGGAATGGGTGTGGAAGAGGACTCTTAGTGAACACTGCAGCTCTGATGACACTTTGAGTACAGCCATGTGGGACCAGAGCAGGGGATCCAGCTAAACAAGGGAGAGAATCTTAACCAATGCAAACTATGGCAAAATAATATGTCTGAAATTAAGTCCCCAAATTTATAATTTGTTACACAGCAAAAGAAAACCAATATAGAATGGTACCTTACAATCTTTATTACACTAAATCCAACCAACTGCAAGACCAAAATCCTTGAAACTTCTATGTATGTAATTTTGATCTCTGATACACAAGTATGTCTGGCATATTATTGTGATAAGAAATAATTCAAAGCAGTTTATTCGTGCCACCATTAATCTATCTGTCCATGTATATATGGGTGGAGGAAAACAAGTTCCTTTCATAAATCACAACTCTTAAATTAGGTTTCTTTCAACTTATTTTTATTATTTCAGGATCCCTTAACAAACATTGTACAATATATTGTATTTTCTGCATATCTTAAAATAAAAATATTTAATGTCTTTACTTCTGTAACTTTCTGTATGTCCTGAAATAAAAATATTCATATTTTTTTAAAACTTAACTAAATCAAGTTAAAATAATAGTTTCCCTTCAATCATGACTTACTTTTGGTTCTCAGAATCAGAAGCAATTATATTATAAAACAGTTCTAAGGTAGGACTAATCTGAAAAACTGGGCTATAAGAAGAACCTACCATTATATTGAAGGAAGACTTATTAATAACCTTCAATATAGAGATGACACAACCTTGCTTGCTCAAAGTAAGAAAGACTTGAAGCATTTACTGATGAAGATCCTGCAGTCTTCAGTATGGGCTACAACTCAAATGTGAACAAAATTCCTCACAACTGGATAGATAGGTAACATCACAATAAACAGAAAAGACTGAACTTGGTAAGATTTTCATCTTGCGAGAATCCATAATCAATGTCCATGGTAGCAGCACTAGAGAAATCAATCAAGCATTGCTTTGGATAAATCTGCTACGCAAGGCCCCTTTAAAGAATTAAACAGCAAGCATCCATCTGACAGACCTGCAGCAGCTACTGTCTGCTCTTAGGTTTACTACCGATGCCAGAGAAAATGTCCTACATTTTCTGTCTGTCTGCTTGTGGCAGCCATGATTGAACAGGGGAATACAGTAATGACTAAGAGAAGTGAGGAGATGATTCCATAAAAGGACTCAATGTGATGCCACATAAGTGTTGGATAATTCGTCCTACACCTTTTAACTTAAAAGTGGCAATGTTAAAATATGCAGGGGAGAGGCAGGCCAGGGAGTCTTCCCTTGAGTCTGGCATAGTGTGAACAGGTGAATTAGGTCAGCATTCTAGAACTTGTTTTTGGGACTTCAAAATTCATACACCACCAGAGGCTAGTCGGATTATTAAAAGGACCGGGTGACAACTTTTCATAAAATTGTCTGAGGTGCCCAGTTTAGGAATAAAGCAGACACTGGGTTCTTTAATCTGTTCACTGTAAGTGCCAATCACAGGGAAGTGACTAGGAGAGCCACAGGGTGCTGTTGAGTTAACCATTGAACTTTTGCTGTGAGATTGCTAAATCTTGACACTAATGTAGAAAGTTAAAAAAAAAAATTAAACACAAAGATGTCATGGAGAAACAAGTTGCATCAGACCCAACCCATGGTATTTTCAATCACTTCCTATGTGTGTGACATTAATTTGGACTTTTAGTAAGGGAGACCATAGAAGAATGTATGGCCTTGAATTATGGTGCTCACAAAAGAGTATTGAAATTGCTGTGGACTGCCAAAGAGCAAACACCTGCTTAGTAAGAAGTAGGCAGAATGTTCCTTGACATTAAGGTTAAGACTTCTTCTAACACACTTTGAACATCTCAGAAAAGACCGACTCTGCAAAAAGACAGCATGCTCGATAAAGTCGAAAGGCGGTGGGATAGAGGAAGGCCCTTGAGGAAACTGACTGCAATAATGGGTTCAACCATCAGTGCAGTTGTGAGGATGGTGCGAGACCCAGCAGTGTGTCTGAGTTGGAACAGACTCCACCTACTAACAACATAGTAAGGATGTTGATATCTACATGCTTCATCCAGGAACAATTTCACTTGCAGGAAGTAATCAGATTTCCTACTAGGACATTGGGATGATTTTTTGTTGTTTGTTTGTTTCTGTTTTATAGCAGCCATTGCTGCTTCTGAGTATAAACTATGACAAGTGTAGAAAGGAATTCTACAGGCTGAACAATGTAAAGACCTGAATTCTTAGCGTCTATAACCATATAATCGGGAAAGATGAGACTTTCTATTCCCATAAAGAGCTAGTCTTGGAAACCCACAAGGGTGGTTCTACCCTGTGCTACAGGTCGCTCTGAGTCAGAATAAACTCTGCTGCAGCAAATGAGTGATATGATGATATAATATTCTACGGTAAAGGGTGGCTTGGCAAATGTGCTTAAGTTAAAAACCTTAATGGAGGGAAATGGCCTTAAATTATGTGTCTGGGCCCAATGAAATCACAAGGCTTTTTAGAAGGGGGAGGCAGGAGATGTAGTTACAGAAGAATGATGCAGCATGAGGAAGCCTAGGCTGGCCACTGCAGTCTCTGAAGATGGGGGAAGCATAGGAAAAAAAATGGAGGTCTCTCGTTATCAAAACAAACTGCCATGAAGTTGAGCTGACTCCAAGTGACCCTATCAGGCAGGGTAGAACTGAGTTCTTCGATTGTAATGCTTAGTGGGGGTAAAAAGCTCCATCTTTCTGCCCACGGAGCAGCTGGTGGTTGCAAACTACTGGCCTTGCAGTTAGCAGTCCAATGTTTTATCACTGTACCATGGGGCTCCTCATAGTGGTTTTCAGAAGCTAGTAAAGGTAAGGATAAGAATTCTGACAATACAGTCCTACTAACCTATTTTAGGACTTTTGACCTCGAGAATTGTAAATGTGTGCTGTTTCAAGCCATTAAATGTGTGCTAATTTGCTACAGCAACAACAGAAAATTACAAATGCCCTGAGGCTTCATATAATCCGTTTGGTTAGAGTGGCTGCATAATTTACTGTCTCAATCAGGATTCCTTTATCAGTAAAAAAGACAATATTAATAATCATGCCAGGGCACAGTCATCAACTAGGACTCTCCGTGACAAAGTGACATATACTAGTCTACTCCAGATCATTCAAGTGGTAGAGATATCAGCTGAAAATGAGAAAATAACTCTGTACTCAAAAAGCATCTGGGTTTTCCTAGGAAGTAGGGAAGTCCCCATCTGGCCTATTGACAACAGATGAGGTAGTGCAATGGTTATCGAACCTGCCTGCATGTCAGAATCATGGCAAGTTTCAGTGTGTTTGTTTATTTTGTTATGTTTTCAATTCATATTCCCAGGCCCCACCCCAGACTATTGAATCAGAATTTCCAAGGGTGGGGCATGGAATCTATATTTTTAATTACCTTCCCAAATGATTCCAACACAGTGGCACACATTGGAAGCACTTGTGAGCAGAAATATTTACATGCTATTTCAGTGATGAGGGTCTTCTCCTATCCTGCAGACTCCACATACACAATCATCATAATACCATTTCCTCTACCACCTGCTTTTTCTCCAAACACCGCCTTCGTCCTGATTTCCAACATACAAAAATAAGTACATAATGCCAATTTCTACTGGAGAGGCCCTCAGGGGTCCTTGCCACTAGGCTACCCCCAATAGCCCTTAAGAAACTAAAATAACAAAACCCACTGTTGAGTTGAATTGAACCCATAGCAACCCTACAACAAAATAGAACTGTCCCATTCATTTTCAAAGATTTTAAATCTTTATTGGCACAGACTGCCACACCTTTCTCCCAAGGAACACTGGTAGGTTGAAAGTGCTGGCTTTAGGGTTAGCCAATCCAGGGCTCCCTTGAACAAGTTTATGAAAATCAAGCTGCTGCACCAAGAGGAATAAGCAACTTTGCTGTAACTACCCTGAGCAACAACTGTTTGTAGAAGTTTGTATTTTAGGTAGTAAGTCACACCTGTGATCCAACTTCATAATAAATTCTCTTTCTTTAGTTTTCAGATTGTTCCTCAAGCTGTTGGTAGGGTGGGGTGAAGAAACTTTCATTACTCCTTTTAAAGCCTGGAAGGTTTGTTTCCCACCTTCTTTGAGTGGGGAATATTTTATTTTAATTAAAGATCATTTTAAGGGATTTTAAAAAAACCAACAATTTGGCTTTAAAAAATATATTTAAAAACCACTGTTGTAAAAGAAACTCCTGCAGATGGAGGGACAGAACTAGATGACCTTAGAGTACACCTAAATGCAACACTAAAATCCTAAAAATTCCATTTTGTGATGATAACCATCCCAAACCAATCTCAGCTAGTGTGGATTCCTAACACCTGTGCTGAGCCTTTCTGCCAATAGAACCAATTTATTAAATTATCCCCCTATTTCCACCCCTGTCCCCCCCCCAAAAAAATTTACTGGACTCCTAAAGCACATTCCCTCACACATCCCCTGCACACTTCCTCAGAGACCACTCAGAGCTAGTTTACATTTTATTCAATTAAAAAGAGATTCTACAAGAAGGAGCCATTTTTTTAAAAAAATCAAAAAACTTGGTTTTGTTTTGTTTTCTTTCCTACACAATATTTGAATTCACTCTATGAAACAACTCTTAGGTTTTTATACTCTCTTACTTTCTAAGTGCAATGACACAACTAACCATGAAAGAGTATCCGTGAAACTCAGGGGCCAAGTAGGAACGTTAACAAGATTTTCATAGGAAAATCTAATATTTCTCTCTCTCTCTCTCTCTCTCTCTTTCACACACACACACACACACACGAGATTAAATGAAATTACCTACCAAAGAAATTAATCTATGTAATAGTTAAAACTTTCATACCTCTTCCCCCACTTGTTTATACAATAGGCTTGCTTTGGGGAGCTTCACGTTATTTAATGAAATATCTAGACAGTGGCACATATGTAATTAGCATCATTCATTCACTTCTCACCCATTTAATCTGGTCCATTACTTTGGGCAATTTTCAATGAAAAAAAAAAAGAAGAAGAGGAAGAGAGAAAACTGAAGAAAATATAAAGATTTCTGACAAAAGGTTAAGAACAAGTATCTTGGAATGCCAGGTTTCCTCTCTCCGTTATTTAGTTAATGAACGTACAAGAGAAACACTGAAAACAAAGGAGATAGATGCACAACATGTATTTAAGTCTCTTCTTGAATTAAAGATAAGAAAAAACAGATCGACCGCATTCATTAGCATGGATACAAAAGAGGAGCTACCTTGGTACATTTTGATAAAACAATTTGCATGCTAGATATTGAATAAAATGTTATTTGAGACTTTTAAACCACAGTGTACTGCCTAAGCCATTAGCTTCACTTTCAGGCAAAGGTTTAATGTCTAAAATTAGATTTCTAAAAAGTCCCTGCTTTTATATATAATGAAATCATGTTCTAAATAACAAACATTTGATACTATCCAAAAAATTAAAGATTTCTAGAAAATAAAAAAATCCACCTAGAGTTGGTTAAATTGAACAAATAATTTACTGGATCTGTAAATTTAAGCTCTGAAATTAGCCACTCCTGGGATGAGGATGAATAATTCTTAAATTCCTAACACAGGTTTATTCAAGACAAATACAAAAATGAAGACAACATTAAATATCACAAAGGAAGCATACAGCAGCATTTCTCAAACTTTAATGTGTACATTAATTGTAGGGAGGGCTTATAAAATTACAGATGCTGGTGAGGGAAGGGTGCCTGGTTAGAGCTGTGAGTCTGCATTTCCAATAAGCTATCAGTGATGTCCCAGCTGTATTTTGCACTGCAAGGTCTTAAAGTAAAACCCAACTCATTACAATCAAGTCACGTACTACTCATAGCATCCGTACATAGAGTTTCAGAAACTGTAAATCTCTACAGGAGCACAGTCTCATCTTTCTTCCACAAAGTGGCTGGGGAATTTGAACCATGGAAATTGAGGTTTGACACCCAATGCCTAACACAAAGGACCACCAGGATTCCTCTAAGGAGTTGGGGATACCAAGATACAACAGGGAAGAAAGCATATAGCCATGAAAGGAAAAAAATGCTATTTCAGAAGACTTGAAGAATTGGTAGGATTTTGAGTAAGATGGAATGGAATATAAAATGAACTAGCTAAAGAAACATGCTTTTATATCATGGAAAAGCACTTAAGGTCTATCCTAATAATGCATGTTAGGTCACATATTATGGTGCACATATTATGGTGCAAACACCTAAGTGCTCCAACACTATTAGCAAAAGGTTGGCTTGCAAATCTAGA
>PVJH01014218.1:0-57696 GCA_004026705.1 Nesogale talazaci
TATTGGATCATTGTCTACCCTTCCCTTAAGCATTATATAGTGTCCTTCTTTGTCTCTTATTATGGTTTGCACTTTGAGGTCAATTTTATCTGATATTAGGATTGCTACTCCAGCTTTTTTGGAATTGCTGTTTGCTTGGTATATTTTTCTCCAGCCTTTGATTCTCAATATATTTTTTTCTGTGATCTTAAGATGTGTCCCTGTAGGCAGCAGATTGAGGGGTGTATTTTCTAAGCCAGTCTATTAATTTCTGTCTCTTAAGGCCTGAGTTCAATCCATTAATATTTAGGGTTATTACATCTATCTGTGCACCCTGTGTTGTCATTTCATCGCTCTTGGATTGTAGGTTTTTCTATTTCCATAGGTTGTGTCAATATATGTTTGTGGTTCATTCTTGCCATTCTTCCATCTCTGAGCCAGAGTTATCTTGGGGACTGTTATCCCTTTGACTGTTTCTGGGTAGATTCATTCTGCGTGTGTTAGTTCGTTTTTTTTTC
The DNA here is from genome assembly GCA_004026705.1 of Nesogale talazaci. NCBI lineage: Eukaryota > Metazoa > Chordata > Mammalia > Afrosoricida > Tenrecidae > Nesogale > Nesogale talazaci. The sequence continues at coordinate 498 of PVJH01014218.1, forward strand.
TTCTTCTCCCAGTGGATCGGTGAGAATCTTTTGTAGAGCTGGGTTCCTTTTGGCATATCCGCTGAGATTTTCCTTGTCTGGAACGACTCTTACTTCTCCATCTATTTTGATAGATAATTTGGCTGGATAGAGTATTCTTGGGTTTGCATCATGTTCCTGCAATTTTTGGCATATGCTGCTCCACTCTCTCCTCTTCTTCATAGTTTCCATTGATAGGTCCGAGCATATTCTTATCAGTTTGCCTTTATATGTGATTGCCCTTTTTTTCCCTAGCTGCTCTCATAAATTTCTCTTTTTCTTCATAATTAGATAGTTTAACAATTATATGTCTTGGTGTTTTCTTCTTAGGGTTTAGTCTAGCTGGTGTTCTTTCTGCCTCCTGTATGGTTATATGGTTTTCATTCACTAAGCTAGGGAAGTTTTCCTCTAAGCATTCCCTCACTATTTTGGATGTTGGTTTTCTTGATGCCTCATCCTCCGGCAGACTGATAATCCTAATGTTGTTTCTTTTCATAGTATCAGCCAGGAATCTAATATTTTCTTCTGCTTCTCTCATAGACTTGTTGGATTTTTCTCCCACTTATTAATTTCTACTTGTGAGTCCTCTAGGTCACTTGTCCTATTTTCTGCCTCCTCCATTCTCTGCCCGAAATCTGAGAGCTTACTATTAGTTTTTGTTAGCTCACTCTTTAGTTCTTGGATTTCCCTTTGGTGCGTGGCCTTTAGCTCCTGTATCAATTCTTCTTTCTCCTTTAATGTGTCGCTCATGAGCTGCATCCGTGTTAGTAACATCTTGAAGATTTATTTCTGCGGTTGATGGATCTCCGCATTTTCTATGACTGCTGTTAGGTCCAGCTGATCTTCTTGCATCGGATCCATTTTCTCTTTTCTTGATACTGTGGAAGCTGCTAGCTGTTTTTTTTTTTGGTTTATTCATATTAGGTGGCATTTTCCTTGGTGTTTTGTGGCCCTGGGGTCTCTCTTTAGGAGGCTGGTCTTAGAGCTTTCCTCAGGAACTGTTTGCAGCTAGGCCTTGCGGATCTGATGGAGTGTGTTGGCTGAGCAGGGGAGTGGGTTTAGGGGTGGGTTGGGAGTTGGGTGATCTGTTCCTGTCTAGGGGCGCTTGCCACAGATAGGTGGGAAAAAATCCTCTAGTACTCTGGGGTGGGGAGGACTGGCTGGCTGTTTACCCAGGAGACAATGTAAAGCAGACCTCTCTGTCGCGGGTCTTGGGGCAGGTGCTGGCGACTATGGGGAGTGCGGGCATTCCTTTTGCTACTGTTATAAAGTGTGGCCCAGGTGGGCAGGCTTGGGTTTAGGGGATGGCTTGATCTTATCCTGGGCAGTGGTGGCGCCCTTAAGGTGCGCCTGGGCACGGGCCTCCGGGATAGGGGAGGGGTTGGCCCACCTCTGTGCTTGGGACACAGTAGTCCCTGGGGGTGGGGAGCGAGGGGTGTGGGTCTGAGTGGAGTGTCCCCTGGGCATCCTGGGCACCTTGGGGTGGAGAGTACTGGTCAGCGATTGCGCGCGGGCGCTGATTAACTGCGGGTCCCTGATCTCAGGTTTGCAGAGCGGCGCCCTGGATCCTGCGGGCACAAAGAACAGGCAGAATCTGTGGCGTCGGGTCGCACCTGCTCCTGGTTCAGAGGAGGGCTCTGAGCTTTCCTGGAGTCACAAAACCCAATTCGAGAGCCCCACCCTTCCCCGTGTCACCCCCACTCACGGGTCTCCAGGAGCTCTGGGCGTGGGCTTCCTATCTGGCTGCCATCTTCTCTCCGTCTCCCACATATTATCCTTTTGATTATTACATTACCTAGCGAATCTTGACTGGACTAGTAATCCCAGTGCTATTTTTTCTAAATATTCAATGTGTATTTTACATTGCCACCAAAAGGTCTGAAATGGTGCTGAGCCCCAGTGTTGTAAGTGGTTGAGTGCGGGACTGTGGTCCGCAGGCTTGGCGGTTCAAATCCAGCGACAGCTCTCAGGAGCAGCACTGAGTAGCTCCCACGACCACCAGAGGCAGTGACACCAAAAAAAAAAAAAAAAGTGAAACGTTTTTAAAGTTCATTTTGTACAAACTAATTTTTTGCTCCTATTCCTAAAATTTATTATTTTTAGCAATCTTTCTCATGTTTCTAGCTACTACCGACTTCACAATCACTTGTGTTTAAAATGCTAGTCATTTTGATTACCTGTCACAGATGTCCTTCATTGTCACAATTTTTAATTCTATTTCAATTTTTTCTATCTCTTAACTTTTCCTTATCCCTATTTCTGCTCTTTTTAGATGAAACCAATGGGGGGGGGGGAACAGCCTTTCTTATTTCTTTCTAATTCCTTTAACTAGAGGACAAAAATTGTGTATCTTAAAAAACCCACATACCTAGTATTTTCCAAGACAAATTGCTATTATTCTTTTCTACAAGATAGTTTTTGGAAGATTTATTTTTGTATATGTATAAATTCCTTCTATCCTCTCCTTGTTGAAGACCATGAGACATTATTTCCCACACTCAAGGGTCTCATGGTCCCACCTCTGTTTCTTACTCAGGAGTTCTCAAAGAAGACCTTGCACTGCTGTGATGTATAAAGAGAAGTTTTTACTTTCAATATACCAGGGAACAGTGAATGAGTGACAACCATTCTTCCTTTGTGTAATGCAGTTTAAAGGAAAACATTTTAAATTCTGAATCTGTGATCATATTTTCTGCAACAATACAGACTATTTAATTTATTCTTTCACAAAGAAAAGTTAATACAGTTTTCACTTTTCCCTTAAACCAATTATTTTCTCTTCTTATCCATTTTATAAGCTATTTCCAGTTGAAAATTTTTGAAGCCTTCTTTCATTAATTTTCTCCTTATGTTAAAAAACTTATAATATTTTCTTCTTATACATAAAATAATGTTCAATTTCAGAATGGGCATTCAAGTATCTGCATGATCTGAATCCAAATTCCTTTCCCAACTTGACTGAACAAAATGAATGTGTTATAACCTCCAGTTAAACTAAAAATGTCACCTTCCTCCCTGTGTGGTTACCTTATACTCTCTATCTCTTAGTACTCAAGCATGTGTATAGTACTCTGTCTTGGTACATTGATGTGACATGTGACTTGACTGCAAGGAATAGAATACACAATTATGATGAGAGTCATGTGAGTGCATATGTGTGATTGCAAACAGTATACGGGTCATTTTGCTTAAATCTACTTTTCCCTGTCTAACTTTGAGGAATGAGACTTCTCTACAGTCATCAATGCTCTCAGCTTCCTATGACCCCTTTGCCCCCTCTCTACCTGTACCTTCAGGGAACTGTTACTCGTGTTATAGCTTGTTTTTCATGTATTGAACTATCTTAAATACACAAATGATGCTAAGCAAATCTAATGTGATTAATAAAGTAAAACAAATAAAAGCCATAATCATTCAGGGAGAAAATATTAAAGAACTAGAGGATAGTTATGTGGTTCATTAGGGATATACTGAACCCTATTTTTATCATCTGTGTGGTCCTTCCGAGAAGGACTATTCAATTATCTTACAGATGACTTTTAGGTCTCACCTACATCCATGCCCCTTTACAGCAATTTCATTGCATGCTTTTGAACTTCTCACACATTTTCCCATGGACACCTCATGGTCATATAGACTGGTGTGCTTCTTCCATGTGAACTTTGTTATTTCCCTTCTAGATGTCTCTTGTTTAACTACAAGCCTTTAAGACCTCCAGATGCTCTATCTTTTAATATATAAGAGCACCATCAGCATTCTTCACTGCATTTCATTATGCACCCGTTTTGTCTTCAGAGATTGTGTCAGGAAGGTGGGTATCATTCAGTGACACATTATTAGAACAAACTGTTCATACTGACGTAAGATTTGAGTAGAGGCCCAAAGTCCATCTGCTTCCTTGTTGCATTTGCATATATATGTGTATATATATACATATTTATATATATGCATATACTTTTTTCTTCTCTCCTCTTTTTATTTTCTTTTTACCCCTCCTGCCCCACTATTATGTTTACCCGTCATTCCCCTTTCAGTAATTTCTCTGTTACAATTTGGTTGATAAAACACAACCAGGAGTGTTATATCCTCCTCGCCTTCAGGTTTACAACCCATACCATTCTCCTGAATTCATGAATATTATTGACTCACTGCTCCCCTCCCTCCATCTACTTCCCTCCCACAGACCCCAGGAACAGTTATTCAGTGACTATCTCCGTGAGATTACCTATTCTGCCTTTCTTGTATAGATAATCACCAAGAAAAAGCAAGTGTACACAGATTCTGACAAATCTAACAGGGATCCTATCATGAGCACATGAATAGCTCTCTGTTAAAACAAGAGAAGGACATGTAGTGAACCATCAGCATAGTCCCCATTTCTTTCAGAATTACATATCCTTGGTTCTGTTTAGCTAAAACTGTATACTTCTTTTTGCTCTTTAGCATTTGTGTATGAAAGGCAAACATCTTAAAAGTCCTAAATGCTATACCTGCAGTCAGAGAGAGAGAGCAGTATGGAGTCACCCCCTATCTCACTGCACCCCTTTTATGTCTTTAGACTTTTTGTGTGGCCTCCTTGTGAGTAACCCCCAACCCTTGATCCAAAATGTTTCCTCCTGAGTCAAAGGTCTACAATTGGGATTCCTCTGCACTTTGCGGGTTCATTCCCATCACTGATATGTTGTGCTCCCCTCTTGATTTGCCCCCATGTGTGTGAGTCAGACTGGTCTTTTCCTTGAAATGTATCTTCAGAGCTGTGCTCCATAGCACTGTCATCTAGGGAAAGAATGTCATGTATTGAATTGAGGTCAGTTCTGGAGTATCTCTGGGAATGAGCTGCTCCATGCAGGAACACTTCTCTCAAGGTTTGGTACACTGAAATAAAGATACTCTCACTCTCTATTTCCTGTGGAGATATAATCAATACCCTTCACTTGGGTGGATTGGTTTCCAGGCCCCCATTGCCTTTGTTTTTCTTCCCTCACTGCTAAGTGGGCCTTAAAGGCAAATGAAAAGGTGGAGGGGGGGGGGAGATGTCTTTCAGCACAGGTGCTATCTGCATCTATTTCTGCTGACATATGCATCATTGAGTTTGTGCTGGCTCATGCCACAATGTCTGGTCCAAAGCCTGAGAATTGTGCGTTGTGTCTTTTCTCCCTTGTCCATTCTACTGTTTGACTTACTTCAGTGGACTCATGTTGTACTTGATCTTTTTGTCTTTGGCTAACTTCATTCAGTATAATATAATATCCTCCAACTCTTTCCATCAGATGGAAAGTGTTGTTTCATCATAGCTTCATCACTTATTTTAAGGGATGATTAGTATTCTGTTGTTTACACCAGAGTTGCTTTTTTATACCAGAGTTTTTAATCCATTTATCTATTGATAGAAATTAAGGCATATATATATGTATATATATATTTGTGATTGTGAACTTTCCAGTGATGAGTTGTTTAGCAGATGTCTGGTCATGTCCTTGTTCTTATTTCTTCTGGGCATATGCCCAGTAGTGGAATTGTTGGTCCTATGTTAATTCAATTTCTGTCTGTTTAAGTATCATCAAATCACTCTCCCAAGTGGCTAGACATATTTACAAGACCACCAGCAGTGAATTAATAGTTCCTACCACAACACGCCCCCTCCAACATGTGTTGTTTTGTGGTTTTTTGAATTGGCTATCTTTGTGGTTATTAAGTGGTATCACATAGTTGTTTTCATTTGCCTTTCCTACATGGAAAATGATCAGAAATATTTTCTTTATTGGCCATTCAAGTTTCCTCCTTTGTGAATCTTCTGTTCAAGTCTCTTGCCCATCTCTTCTATGAGCTATTAATTTTCTTGTTGTAAACTTTCAGAAGTCTATAGATTTTAGTAATAAACACTGTCTGATATGTTTTTACTAAATATCTTTTCCCAGTCTGTGGGTTCACATTAATCTCTTGATGAAGCCTTTTGCTATACACAACTGTTTTATCTTTTGTATGTCCCACTCATTTTATCTTCCTCTGTGCTTGAAACCTTCCTTATTTATCATAGTCTATGTATTCCCTGTGCTATGGTTCTTAGTTTTGTCCCCATTTTCTCATTGATGATTTTGAATGTTTGGGGTTTTACCATGAGGTCTGTTATCTATCTTGAATTTGTTCTTGTGTATGGAGTGAGTTAAGGATCTTTCTCATCTTTCTACAGGTTGATATCCAGTTTTTCCAGTGCCATTTGTTGAAAGTGACATCTGCTTTCCATATGATATTTTTGGGTCCTTATCTAATATCAGGTGTTTGAATGCTGCTGTTTATATTTCTGAAATTTCTTTTGTCACCCATTGGTCCGGGTATCTATATTTATATCAGCACCATACCGTTTTGACAGCTGTGTCTATGTAATAAGTTTTAAAGTCAGGTATTGCAAATCTCCTTACCTTTTTCTTCTTCTTGGGGAGTTCTTTGCCTACACTGGGCTTTGTCTCCTTTCATGTGAAGTTGGTAGCCAGTCTTTCTGTTTCTTTGAAAAATGATGCTGGCATTTGTACCAGGATTGCTTTGAACTTATGTGATGTCTTATGTGAGACCGGCATCTTTACAACATTGAGTCTTTCAATTCATGAGCATAAGTTATTCTTCCATTTGTGAAGATCCCTTTAATTACTTTCTTTGGTAATAATGTCCTATACTTTTTTTTCATACAGATATTTTGAGGGTTTTTTGATTAGGTATATCCCTAGATATCTCAATTTATGCTTGGCTATTGTGAAGGGTAATACCTTCTTCATGTTTTTTCCTATTCTAATCCCATTAGCTGTACACAGAAGTCTAACTGACTTGTCTTTCTTGATCCTTTCTATTGCTTCCAGAACTCCTGCTGTGGGTTTCTCAATATATAAAATCATATTTTCTGAAAATAATGATTATTTCTTCTTTCCCCAGACATATACTTTTGATATCCATTACCTTGTATTATAGCTATGACCTCCAGGACATGGTTGAATAAAAGTAGAAACAATAGGAATTCTTGTCCCTCTTTTCAGTTGGAATGTTTTCCATTTCAGTTTTGATCATTTTCAGTGTGCCTATATTCATACTTTATAGAGTTTGCATTCCCATTAGTAACAAATCTTTGCAATTCTCATTTTGAGTATTACCCCATTCCTAAAATTTCCACTGACATCATTGTGGCTGCCTGTACAATGAGGGGGCAGCTTTTTCCCTGTCAAATTTTGAGTGTCTTTCAGTTTAAAGGCTCATCTTCTGTCATTATATCTAACAATGTTCGGCAGATACTCATAACAATTTCATTGGCTAATCCTTTCAAAGTTTGGGACCTATTTCTTCTTCATAGTCTGCTCTTAATTTGGAAAGTCAACTACAACATATTCACCTTTTGTGTATCTCTTAGGGTTTAAGATACTGGTAGCATAACATAAAATACTGGTAACAATGTATCACAGTAGGGAAAAGTGACAACCAAGTGCTTATACTATTTAAAATACATAGATAGAATTATTAGGCTTATTTAGTTTGTTCAGCAGCAACATTCTAATTACAGTTATGAATTAGAGTAAAACAGTATCAAGTAGATCTCCCTTCTAATACAGAAGCTCACATTTTAAGAGATGGGTGCCTGAATGATTGATTTTTATCAGACTACTCTATACATATTCTGTACTAATTAGTCAATTGTCTACAAGTAGTAAGTTCCACTTGGTTGGGAAATACTACATTTTACTCAATACTTCTAGATGTGCTCACAAGATATTCACAACACTTTTTAACATTCATGAATGCAAAAATTACTGAGTGGCAGGACAATAGTTTGACAAAATAACATTTTCAAATATGAGTAATATGAATAAAAAAGAATGGTATTATAGAAAATGTGCTTTTACAATGAGCTAATTTAATAATAATTCAAATAGGATGAATGCTATCCTTGGAAATCACAAATTTTCAAATGGTATATTATATCTCAAAGTACTGAAAGTAAATAAAAAGAATAAAAGCCTCACAAGAAATTGATACTGTAGTCCCTGATACACTACCTTCTAGTATGGAACATACCATCAGCATTCAAAAACTGCAATCAGATCAGTTTGCATTAAATACCTGTTCACAAGCTGGATTTGTTTTGTCACTCTGAATTTCTATTGTCAGAAAAGTCATAACATAAGTTATTTGGATGAATGCAAGAATTATACATTATTGTAAAAATGCTTTGCATAATACTGGTTGTTTAAATACTTTTAAAATGTGTACAAATTTATTTTTACCAGCTTTTTCCCCTTGAATGGGATATTTTAAAGCACATACTCTGCTTACTTTCCTGTCAGCTGATAATTCAGGATTTTTATTTTCTGAATGTATTCTTCAAAAGTATAAATATCTTAAATTCAATGTACTTAATGTTCTATGTAAATTCACATAGACTTAGCCACAGACAATAATTGCAAATATAAACTTTATCTGATTTACACCTGCTACAATGAGTCAATATCATGTCATTATCCTATTTAAACTTAAAGACACTTACGTATCTTTTCATTAGGATGATAGTAATTCCAAGTTGGTTGGGTGTTCAACAATGCCCCACATACCTCAGTCCTTACTAATCTTCTCTAATCACATTTATGATCCTTGAATGCTCCAAACTTTACTTCTATATTGCAATCATAGCTGCCACTTTTTTTATTATCTTGCACTTCCTTCCTTCCTGGTATTCAAATCTCTATTTAAATGTCACCTTCTCAGAAAAGTCTTTATGGGTTACCAACCCTAAAATAACTGCTTTCCTTCCAGTCACTGCTGATAATGTCATACTTTAAAATTTTTATCATAGCTGCCACCTTATTGTGTATGTTGGTGTTTATATCTTCATGGTTAGTTTCACTCAACCAGAAGCAAGCAATATAGACCAGAGGACTTTAAAACTTTTATGGAAAAATGAAACAAACAAAAAACTAGAAATATATTCCTCAGCATAAATTCCATCAATGCAAGACAACTTTTCAAAAGATCATATCAAGTCATCTTGGACTCTTGGGAAATGAACCACATCAATGCAATCATTTTCACCTTATTGACTACAAAAATTGAGTGCACTTTTAAGATTTTTTTTTGGATTAGGAAACAAATAGAAGTTGGAAGGCATCAATTCTGAACTATCAGCTAGATATCTAGTGATTCCTTATCACAATTCTAGCAAAAATACTTTGGTTGTTGAGGTGAATTAGTAAGAACATTGTCATGGTGAAGAAGGCTTCCAGGGAAGTTTTCTTGTGTACTACAATGCTAAAGCTTGGCTTTCTAAAAGCACCCTCCCAATAAGCAGATGTTATTGTTTATAACCCATCAAAATGCCATCAAGGAAAAAATATCTTGAGAATCTCAAAACTGTTTCAACGACTTGGCTCGTGAACAGCTCAATTTTCCTTTGACTGGACATGTCTATCTTTTCAAAGTACTTTTTATTTTGTCATCAGGGTCATATGGATAAAACTCTGTCTCATCTCCTGTTTCAATTCTTCCAAGAAATGATTCATGATCTTCACACCATTTATTTTAAAATATTCATTGATCTGGACTCAGTAATTTTGTCACACATGAAGCAGACTTGTTAAATTTAATTTCTCAATAAGAATTGCATAAACGGACCCAATCTAGATGTGAGCTATTGTGTCAGCTATTGCTTCTGTTGCGAGTCCTCTTCAAATAGGGCGCATATGAGCTTATTCTGAACAAATGATGTGCATGTTCTACCCCTGTGGTTCTCACGGTCATCATTTCCTATTCTTTATTTGCTGACTTATTTCAGGCTTTCTTATAAACTTTTCACAGCACATCAGTGAGTTCAACATTTTGCACCCAAATTTCATCATACATTTAATGTTTGCTCTTCCTTCAATTTTATAGTCCACCTGAAAGGGCATCTTCAAACTTATTTCAAACCAGATTTTTCAAACTTGTTATATTTACATGGCGATGTACTGAGGTAGTGGACAAAGCAAAAGAGAAGCTGCTACCGAGGGCTCAATAGAAAGTAAATCTTCTGAAAATAATGATGGCAGTATATGTACAAATATGCCTGAGAATTGATTTTGGATTGTTATAAGAACTGTAAGAGCCCGAATAAAATGATCTTTGAGAAATAACAACAAAAATAAATTAGTGTAACATTTTTCTGGTGCAAAAAAAGAGAAAATATTGAAACTCATGCATAATTTTTGTTCACAATATGTATTTCTCTGAATATTTGAAAGACTTCTTATCACTGGGTGTTTGTATGGCATGAGAAGAACATTAGGGTATAGAGAACTGGTTGAAAAATTATGCTTTCTTTAATATTTGGATTTCATATTAGTTTGCAATATACTATATGCAACTATTTAAATTCTCTAAGACTGTTTCCTCAACAGTAGGAATAAGATCAGATTCATAATGTTTCCTTGGTAAACAGTGAGATAATGAACATGCAAACAAACATGCTATAAGGGAGTCAATTTGGAAGTGTGTCTACTGGACGTGTTGCAGAGTGGAGTAGAGCAGTGCATCATAGTGTTTCCATAATGCTGTCAGACCTCCAGGCCTAACTGCTGACACAGCTCTGTGTGCACTTGAACCCCACCACAGGCCTACCCTATTGTGCCACTCAGGGACCCCAAGTGAAAGATGATAGTACGGATTTATAGACACACACACATATGGATAAATGGATACATAGTAGATAATTTATGATTCATAGTCATTCTAAAGAGAACAATCATTTCTAATGTAGCAATTTTATTTCCTTTTATAAATATTTTAGAGCATATAAACTTACATGCTTATGAAAATAAAAAAGTTACATGGATGAAATAATTATTAAAAGCTATTTTTGGATTTTTAACTATTTCATTTCAATGAGTTTTCTCCTTTCCATGTGTTTCCATTACATTACAAAGTATGCACACTGCTAACTGAAAGGGCAGTGGGCTGCACACACTCACCAGTGGCGCCATGGGAGGAAGCACTCGGTGATCTCCTCCAGGTAGCTAGCTGGTCATCAAGGGCAGGTCGACTCTGCTCTGAATGTCTGTGAATCAGCACCCACTGGAGAGCTCACCGTCACAGCAGCAGAAGTCCTGTTTCTATGTCCCACTTCATCTTCCCAAATGTGCTGTATTATCATTTTGTATTCTAGTGTCTGTGGTTTTATGAGTATGCTGATTAAAATGATTTATTAACTTTATTATTTCATGGCACATTGGAAATTAAGTAATATTTAATTAAGTCATTGGTGTACGAACAATGCACGTTATATACTAAACTAAAACAAATGTGTTAATTGTGTGTATTGTTTGAGTACTTACTTTTCCTCTGTAAGATTAATTATCTCAAATCATGCTATGGTCCTAGAAGAATGGTCCATATTCTATTGTTATTGGCAATTGGTACAACCTTACCTTTTGGCTTTCATTTCAGAGATTTATTTGAAACTATGAAAAAAAAGAAAGAAAACAGGGACTTTGAAAAGACCTCTGAAATTGTTGAGGAGAGAGATTTTCAAGAATGCATGGATCTACAGTATTCCAGCATAAGGAATGACAGGATACCTACGTCAATGTACCAACTGACTGGTACTGACCTGGTGGTTTTGTGCGCAAGCCTTGACTTAAGAGAATGATATGGGAAAAGTAGAAACAAGTATTGTAGTTTATTCACGAACAAGCCACATTGGAGCTTGAATTTTTAGTAGAAAATGAGTGAGGATTATAGAAACTCAAAAATAAAATAAAGCCATCACATATTTAATATAGCATTTAGAAGTTTCTTTTGTGAATATGTAGAGCAAGGGCTATAGAAAAAGACTAGCTTCCAGTTAACTGACCCTTTCTTTACCTCTCAGGCAAATCTTCAAAGTTACCTTTGTGATTTCAGAGAAGAGGCTGAAGAGGATATCAATGTCCATTCTTTGTGACATGCTTCCCTGGCTCCTCAGTGGAAGCATGGAATAGTTTATTGAAAAGAAGATCTAGGTGATATGTAAATCGATTTTGTTATAGTGTTTTTAAGAATCTCTAACAGCACTATTTATTCCCACAAAGTTTAAAGAACAGTACTAACTCTATCCATACCATTTAGGTGTGAGATTTCAAAAGTATGAAATGAAGAGGGTGCAATAGAATTGTATTCTGCAGTAAGAAATTACTCAGATTCAACCTCGCATACTGGTCACACTATGTGAAAATGCCAGTGTATGTCATTGATGTGTATCAAATAGTTTCCATGTATCAGGCACTCTTCTAAGTGCTGAAGACACAGAAATGAGCAAAAGAAAGCTGTGTCTTGCACAGTCCTACACAGAGTATGGAAAATCTTCTGAGATGTACACTGGATCTTGATGGAAATGTTCACCGGAACTTTATTTGTAAGTTATTAATAAACATGTGTGTTTATTGTTTAGCTGAGCTTCTTTAGGAATATGATTGCATTCTTTGGTTTTCATGCCCTTTGTAACCACAGAGTTAAAGGCTGTCAATGCATTTATATGGCTTCATTCAACTCAGGGCCTTTTGTGGTCCTTCGTTTCCTTTTCTGTAGGTTGGGCATCATAATAAGCTATACTTTATACATAGTTATGAGGAATAGCTTACATAGGAATAGATTAATAAGGTTGCTTATATTTTACTTGTAGAAGCCCTGATGATGCAATGCTCACGTCTTCAACCAACTGCTCAAGTTAATTGAAAGGGAGCTGTTAGAATCCACCAGTTGCACTTCAGCCTAGGGTTGTGATAACTGGCTTCCTTAAATCTCTCTGTACTAGACACTTGTGGGCCACTTCTGCTCTGTTTTGTGGGTCAGTTCTGCTCTCTCAGGGTTGGGATCGTACAAGAATAGTATGATCCTTAGCACAGATCTTGTGATGATGAGTCCCAATATATGTTCACTATTGCGAGTGTTTATTGTTATAATTGTTAGGTGCAGCCACGGCACTTATCCTCAGAGTGATGCTGTGTGACAGAGAAGCCTGCCTCATAGAGTTCTGGGGTGTTCTCTTTGCAGGAGAAAGTAACTAGGTCTTTGTCCCACAGAACCACTGGTTGACATTGGACTGTGAACCTTTCAGTTAGCCGCTGAGTAGCTCATCATTTCTGCCACAGTGGTTCAGAGAACAACTAGACTGCACTATCTTCTGCTAAGTACTTCTTAAGTGCAGAACTTGAATAAAAATATATTGCTTACATTACCCTTTTAGATAATACGATCACTAATTCTAAAAGGCAAATGAAAAAGTATTCTACTGTTATTTCTAAGAGTCTACACTTCTTGGTTGTATTTTGTCAGTTCCCATCATGCTAATTTTCAAATAAATGACTCCATGTTACAGAGTAAAACTCCCACAGAACGTTTTCTCTATGCGGGTCTTTCTCCGGTGGTGCAGTGAGTGGGTTCACGATGGCCAACTTTAACAGCTCAGTGCTCAGCCATCAATTCTTATATCCCATCCTCATTTTGCTCAAAATAAAGGATCATCTTTAACTCATTAACTTTGTAAGGAGGATCTTTACCAATTAAAATGAGAACATGCTATTCATATTGAACTTCCTAAAGAGCCAAACTGTATATGTATCTCCTGACTCATCCACTTGCTATGATCCTATACTTAAAGGAAGAGATGAGGTCATCTTCCAATTGTGGATTTTGTTTTTCATCTTATATTAGCTTTTTCAGTAATTTACAAAAGGAAATGCATTGCTTGGTGGTAAACAAATAGGGAAATTGATTTTGGTTCTCTTGGGGAAAAAATAAAAAATCTGAAGGACATTTCAGAAAGTACTTTTTTTACATTTTGCTTTTCTTTTTTTAAAATGACAAAATATTATGGATAAAGCATGGCTAAAGGCATCCCTATGGCCTTTGAACTAGTTCCACCACCAATAATTAAAGACTGGAGCAACGTCTCAATTTAGCTATGGTCCTGTAACCATAATTATTCTTGGACAGAGAAGAATTATAGTCTTTCTAGTCCAGCCCTGTCATTTAATAAGTGAAGAAACTGAGGCTGATTGAGATATATTTGCTCACCTAAGGCCACTCAGCAACTCTTTCTGTCCTGACTTTGAGGAGTCCCAATTCCTAAATCATTTGTCCCCCAAACAATAAGGCAAAAATAAAATAAAGTATAACCAATGAAAACTGAGTCCTGACGGTGATGGCACATGGGCTGAAGTGTTCAGCTGCAAATGGGAAGGTCTGCAGTCCAACGGCAGTCACGCCATGGGAGAAAGATGAAGCAATCTGCATCCATGGAGACCTGCAGGCTTGGAAACCCTTTGTGACAGCTTCCCTCTGTTTTGGAGAATAATGAGGGCCCCAGTTGATGGAGGAATGGTGAACTGGGTTGTGAAAATGCTACAGATGGTGTATTCAATGAATTTATATCTTGATTTTTTTTAAGTTTTTTTTTTTTGGGGGGGGGAGGCATCACTGCCCTCAGGTGGTGGGAATAGGAGGCCCAACCTTTGCTCCATGGAGCTGGAATCGAACCTCCATCCCAGTGGGCCTCAGTCCCGTGCACAACCACTATGCCACTGGGGCTCAGCCTTGATTTTTTTATAAAACAGATAACTTTAATAATCACAGTCAAAGAGAAATGATCATTTGTTTTACATTTTACTCTTACTTGCATGTGTCCTCTGACACCAGTAATAATACATTTCTCTTCCAAATAAAAATGTCATTTAGGCTACTCTTTCACTTAAAAGTTACAGCAAATAGCAAGTATCTCAGAAGTATGTATAATGCCACATATGTTTTTATATTACCTAAAAACAAGGCTAGTAAAAACAGAATGTTGAATAGTTTAATGAATACTACTTTCTTGTCATCATTTCTCACAAACCCCTAGAAACTGGATATACTTGAAAATCGTTTTAAGTAATTAGCCTAACATTTAAAAGTGCTTATGTTATATAAATATGCTTTATTATGAGTTACTTTACATAGGATCTATATGCATATATATGTAAGAGGTGCTCTTGGTCAAGTGCTCAGCTGCTAACCAGAAAGTCAGTAGTTCAAACCCACCACTGGCTCCAGAGGAGAAAACGGCTCATCCTGCTTCTAAATAATTGTGGCTTTGCAAACACTATGTGGCTGTATACTGTGAACCATAGGAATATTAGCAGTTGAATATTTGCTCTTATTTTGTAGGGGGTGTTATCCATCTATATCTATCTATATCTATATATATCATCTATCCATCTTATCTATCCATCCATCAATCTTTACTCCTATTCAATCACATGTTTTTTATAAGATTTTCTTCTCCAATTCTAATCCTCTCCATTATAGTCATCAGAAACAAATGATAATGATTATAAATCATATATTAAACAATTAGTTCTTGGGTGAATATGATTTTATTTTAGTCAAGGTAACTCTAAAGCAAAAACAGTGTGAAGAGGTTAGCATTATGTGTACATAAAAAGACAACTGTGATTACATTATCGGATTACCTATAACAAGTAGGATAAATTAATGCTATAAGCAGAGACTGACTTATTTGAATTAGCTATTTCTTACCAAAATTTCTACTAAATGGATTAAAGAAAAAATGATTTTGAGAAGTGCACTCAGAAAAGAGTTGACCCAATGCGTCAGTGGTTTGCTGGGCAGCTGGGGGCAGTGGGAGGTGGGTGGGCTGGGGGAATCAAGCACTGAACTAGAAGAGACAGTAGTGACAGAGGAAAAAAGCCAATTCCACTATTTGCCTGAGGCTGGACCTTAATATGAGTGAATGGTCTTCCTTCTTTGATTTTTATGACACATTTTCTTTGGGCATGCTTCAACCAGACATGCGTAAATAAGATTTTTCTAATGTGTTTTCCTTCCATGGTTGTCTGCAGCCACTGGGCAGACTAGTTAACATTACTGACTCTGCTGTCTTAAATATTTGATCAAATCCATGGGGATTTTAGGGCTTCTACCCCAAGACAGGGATTTTTTTTCTGCCCTTCCCCAAGAGCTATTCTGCAGTGTTCCACTCAAATATTATTCTGTTGATGCAATTTCAGAGTTTTGTTCCCAGTATTTAGATGCTGCTAAGATTTTTCAATATTTTTAGTTACCTAGTATTGCTTTAACAACAGCAGCAACAAAAATGCCACTTGTAGGTGCCTTTAAAGACCACACATTTATTTTCTCACCTTTAAGGAGAAGCAGTTTCTAGGAGGAGGTACTTCTCTGTCTATTTGTACTTCTAATTTCTAGTAATCTGTTTAGGAGTCTGTTTAGAATGTTTAGGATTGTGGATGCCTCTCCCTTGTGCATCTATCTGTCTTCTTATGGTAGCCCTGATCATGCACTGGGGTCTATCCTTCTCTTTTAGAACACACCCAAACACTGCTATGGCAGCATTAATATAACACCCTGCATTCCCACATAGGCTTAGATATTTACAAGTATAGCAGCTGCATTTTAGCACAATTTGAGGGACTCAGTTCACCATATGGCACCTTTTGTTCTTATATGCTTAAGGTAAAAAGTATGTTTTGCCTTGACATGCAAATGACAATGTTGTTACAGCTCCATTTTTTCTTTCCTATAGCTTCAATTAAAAGCGGAAAACTGAATTACAATTCGAGAATTTTATTTCCAGCCAAACTTTAGAGGTGCTCCAGTGGTGTAGTGCTTATGTACAAGGACTGAGGTTCCAAACCACCACGTGCTCCTCAGAAGAGAGACCGACAGTCTTGGAAGTTCCTAGGGACAGTTCTATTCTTCCCTAGAAAGATGCTGTGAAAAGGCATCGACTCGATGACAATGAGTTGGTGAGCATGATAGCTTGTATTAGCTAGAAGAAGTGTGATACCAAGCATATTTTTTACTTGTAGGTAACTCATTTCTATTTGGAGAATATGTGTGTATGTATGGGTGTGATTGAGCTGGATTGCTGCCGAGTAAGAAGTCCCAAATGAAGCAGAGTTGAACACACATTGCAAAAGGTGGACCATGATAGCTTTGCCTTGATAGCTATTGTAATGCTGGCCTAACATTGCCAGGATTGTCCGAAAGCTAAAGATGGAAAGGTGAACCAAGCAGCTTTTTCAATTATGTGGAAGCTTTACTGTTTGCTTCAAAATGAATACATGTGAATAGTGAAATGAAGAAACCACATTCTTTTGCTTGACTTGAGAAAAACAGGTTAAATTAAGAAAGTGCACAAGTATAGATGTTGTTGATAGATACGGACTGATTGCTCCTGGCTCCTAGTGACCCTTATATGAAAGAGAAGGAAACACTGCCTGGTCCCATGCCGTTCTGACAATGGTTTCTATTCCAGCCCATTGTTGCGGCCACTCTGTCAATCCCTTTCATTTAGGGTCTTTCTCTTTTTCACTGGCTCTGTCTTTTATGAAATTTGCAGACCTTTTCCAGGGTTGGATATCACCTTTAAAAAAATCA
Organism: Nesogale talazaci; assembly: GCA_004026705.1. Classification (NCBI taxonomy): domain Eukaryota; kingdom Metazoa; phylum Chordata; class Mammalia; order Afrosoricida; family Tenrecidae; genus Nesogale; species Nesogale talazaci. The sequence continues at coordinate 17,955 of PVJH01014218.1, forward strand.
TTTTATTGGGGGCTAGTACAGCTCTTACCACAATCCATCCATCACCTATTGTATGTCAAGCACATTTGGACATTTGTTGCCCTCCTCATTCTCAAACTATTTGCTTTCTACTTGAGTCCTTGGTATCAACTCCTCATTTCCCCCTCCTTCCTGCTCCCTACTCCTTCAAGAATCCATCAAAGAACTAAACTTTATATCATTGTAAATGAGAGGTAGTACTTACCATTAGGTGACAGGTCATCCCCTTACAAAAGGGTCATGGGGAGGAGATGAGCCAGTCAAGGTGCAGGGTAGCAATGATGAAACAAGCAACTTTCCTCTAGCTCTTCAATGCTCCCTCTCCCCCACTATCATGATCCCAATTCTACCCTACAAATACGGCTAGATCAGAGCATGTACATTGGTAAAGATAGGAACCAGTGCCATAGAGAATCCAGGAGAGATGATCCCTTCAGGACCAGTGCTGAGAGGTGATACCAGAAGGGTGGAGAAAAGTGGGGGAGAAAAAGTGAACTGATTATAAGATTCTACATATAACCTCTCCCCGTGATACAGACAACAAGGAAGTGGATAAAGGGAAACACCACACAGTATAAGATAGAACCAAGAAGTTTTTAAGGACAATTTTAAAGACTTTGGGGGGAGACAGAGAGAGAATGAGAAAGGATGGACACAAACTCATTCAACTTTAGCTGAGTTGATGTTATTCTTGTCTGAGAGAGACCCTGAAAATACCACATCCATGGTGTGTCCTGTGCTTGCTTAAGGACTCTGAAATTACTATGGCTTATTTGGGAAGCACCTGAATAAAAGGTGAGGAGGCCACATCTGATCTTGCCTGCCTGGATACACAGGAGAAAAAGAATCCATTTTCTCACCAACTCAAAACCAGTTGACTAAAGGTAGAGGTCAGACACTCGCCCATCCTTTTTTCACCTTGTTCTTAAATCAACTGTTGCTTCTCTGCTACTGCTCTGCTGGATTCATTTATCAGTTTCTATGGTCACACAGGTCTCACAAGCAAACTCACAGCCATTGGGGTTTACTTGGGATATTAGCAGGCTATGACAAATCAACACTATAAAAATATAGAGTCACTGATCCTCCATAATCCCTCTCCTCAGTCCGAATACAAATCCCTTTCTGGTCTTCAATCTCAGCCAGGTAGTCCCTTGGCCGGTGCCTCTAGGGGTCCAGAAGTGCACGCACTGCTCTGTCTCATAGTTGCATAGGCTTGCCACTGCTCTCTGCAATTCCTGTGATCTCCTTGGCTTGGCCTCTGATCTCAGGGTGGCGGGGGTCTGCTTGCCTCTGCCACTTCAGGCAAGGGATTCCAATGTGCTCTGCTCATAAAGCTTCTTCTTGATGATCCTTGAAATTCTTTTTTATTTTTGCTTATGTATTCAGCTGAACTTTCTGGCAGTTTCCTTATTATGTGACGCTACATTAGATCTTGATCATTTGCTATCTCTTGAAATAGTTGAATGCCGGCCCATTCTTTTATGTGTAATGACTACACTATTTCCTTGTTTCCTGTTTTGGCTAATATTCTGTTGATAGAACCTTTCGATATTCAACCTAATGTTCAATTTTGTGTGTGTGTGACATCACTGCACAGGTGGGAGTAGGAAGCCCAGTCTTGCTCCTGGAGAGCTGCTGCTGGATTTGAACCATCATCCCTGGGGCCCGCAGTCCCGCACACAACCACTTCACCACCAGGGCTCAGCCAATGTTTAAATTTTAAAACATTTATTTCAGATGGAAAATTCAAAATTGTTCTTCATTTTTACATATGATTCTAGGAGTTTACCCACTTAACTATAATTTGTCATTTTCTCTTTTCGAGTATCCCTTTGAAGTTTTCTGTTTAGCTTTTATTTTATATGCTTCATTGGTGCTACACTGCAATCTGCCACTGTAAATTTTTTTATTCAATTTTAATTAGAATGAGAAATGTAGTATAGTAAAACAATTGTTTACTTTCTTGTAGTCTTCTGACAGTGACTATAAATGAGAACCCAATAAACATCCATACAACCAAAGAAATATGCTAAGCCCATGAAATTAACTATATGCCTTTATTCATAATTGAGCAGTATCTACTTTTAAAATGCTGTCTCCTACTAGGTTTCATCCACTGCTCTAGTTAAGTTCACCTTGACCCCATGAGTGGTTTTACTCTGTCCCCCTCAGATACCAGCTCTAAAAATCTGGGGTCTAGGCACGCAGGTGCTGCTTTTCTGCCTGGCTCTGACTCAGATCAGTTTGCATGCAGTGGGAATCCTGCTGGCACAAATTGGCCAACTATATAGCTCTTCCTCTTCGCTGCCATTCATTGCACTCATATGATCTCACCATAGTTGGTGGCAATATGTGCGTATCTGTCTGTGTGCTACTTTCACACTTTGTAATTAGTTTTATGTAATGATTGTTAACATCCTTCACCTGTGAATATGGAATGAGGGTTTCAAACTGTTGATGAAGTTCCAGAAGCTGAATTAACTCTGAATTTTGGAGGGCATGTTCTTTAATCAAATCAATGTACCTTTCAGGGTTTTCTAAAAATGTATATGCAACATCTCTGATATTGAAAGTATAATACTTTTCCTTATATTTCAAAGTCCCAATTGCTGAATTTCCTCAGCCCAGCTTGGTGGTCCTTATGAAATGAGAGAGAGAGTGAAGGGAGGGGAGGACATGGGGAATGGAAAGAGGGAGAGAGACCAGAGTTAAGGGCAGAGAGGAGGCTAAGAGAGAGTCCTCTACTGGCCAGTTTCTAAAGGAGTATTTCTATGTCTTTCTTCCTAGACTGTGTTAGAATGTAAGTTCCACTAAAACCTATCCACCACACATAAGCCTTTTTATATTTGAAATATTAGTGGGATAGCTTCCACCATCACAGCAACATACACATCACCAAAGCATAACAAACTGACAGAGGAGTTATGGTTGCAATGTACATAATGCCTTGTTAAACTGCTAAAAGGACCCCCTTATAGAAGGGTGTGGGGAGGAGAGGAGCCAGTCAAAGTACAGGGTAGCAAACATGAAGCATATAACTTTCATCTAATTCCTAAATGCTTCTTCTCTCCCCTCCCCCCACTATCATGATACCAATTCTACTTTACAAATCCATCTAGACCAAAGGATGAAAACTGATACAGATAGGAACCATAGACATGGGGAATACAGGGTAGATGATCCCTTCAGGACCAGTGGTGAGAGTGTTGATACAGGGAGGGTAGAAAGGGGGAACCAATTACAAAGATCTACATATAACCTCCTCCCTGGGGGATGGACAACAGAAAGAGTGGGTGAAGGGAGGAAGATATTGGCCAGTGTAAGATATAACAAAAAAAATAATAATTTGTAAATTATCCAGGGTTTGTGAGGTGGGGGGGGCAGGGAACAACGGGGAAAACTGAGAAACTGATTCCAAGGGCTCAAGTGGAAAGCAAATGTTTTGAGAGTGATGACAGCAACAAATGTACAATTTTGCTTGACACATGGATGGACACATGAGTTGTAATGAGTTTATGAGCCCCTAATTTAAAAAATAAGTACACGTTGTATCAAAGATACCGTACTGTAATTGAGAATCTTTAAGTATATTGAAGTTGGGGTAGACCCTTCATGTTCCAATATTCACCTGGCTTCTGCACATTGTTCTGTCAAAAGGAGGTGGGTGCTACTACTAATGCATTCTTAGGTTTTCAATATTAACATTGTTTTCACCATTTACTAGAGAACTGGTATTTAGATTTATTAGAGGACTGGTGTTTGGGTTTTCCATTCAGACTAGAAGATAAATGGATACATGTAGAGACTTCCATTTGGCCTCATTTATTCATACCCCACAGGACAAGGAAACAATGTGAGGTTTCTTCCAACTACCACAGAATTCAATTCAATCACATTCACATTTCAAAGGAATAGATGATACTATGAGCTGAGAAGTAGTAAACCTATATTTACTCCCTAACATCCATTAGCCAACACTTTAACTGGGCTTCTATGATCTATGAAAATCCTTCTAACTCTGCTTATCTAATTCAAGGTAGGTTCTGAGATAAATGGTCCTTGAAATATTTGGTCCCACATTTTCTCCCAGTGAATTATCATTTGAGCAAATGACAACAGGAACCATTGGGAAAGATTCTGGGAATAAACATCTATGCTGAAGACCTGGATCCTTCTACAGTCAAGGGGTTTCAGTTTAAAACTGCCCCAACTCCAGCAATTAGGCAACGAACCCCTTCCTTATGGAAGCCTCTGTTTTTATCTCCCTGATCATCCATCACTCATCTAGTTGGTTTCTAAATCTAAATGATTGCATATTAAATGAATAACATAGATAAAATTGACACCTTTAAAAATACTTGAATTGATCAAGGTTTTCTATTTAATGGTTAATATTTAATTCATTCTCTTGAAATGTGGCATTAAAATATATCTTGTTTGCTAGAAAGGAAAAACATTCTAGAACCTGTGTTAGTGCTAACCTTAGTTCCTCTTATTTCCCGTTGGGTCACTTGACCTGAATTTGTTGAAGATAATCTTTCCATTTACTTAAGAGGCATGCTTTTAGTTTGTTAGAGTTGGAACAATTTCATATTTCACTGTATATGACACCTATCACCTTATCTTAGTATTTCATCTCTCTACTAACTGACTGAAATGTTATTGTCCCTGATTATTTTTGGGGGTGGGCATAAAGAAGCAGAAGGGGTGTATGTGTGTGTGTATGTGTTACATGTGTGCCTGGATATTTCAGGGAGTGGAGATTTAGTGAGAAAAAGCTTTAGTGAAAAATCTCTCCTAAATACCTTTTCCCTACCCCATATAGCAAAACTGTCTCATCATTCACTATGTAAAAGCAAATTAAATGTAATTTGTATGTTCCCTTTATAGTTAATTTCTGGAAATATGTAGCTACAAACTTAATTGAGCTTCAAAGACTTAGCAATGCTTCTAAAATTCATTTAATAAATTTCAGGCTATTTCACAGATTAAATGAGTGAATGCTGGGTGAATTGTTCATAACCTTATTGTAATAAGTTTGAGCAAACACATTAGATTCCGCATTACTGTCCAGTTCTAGTTCAGTTTCTTGTCGTATGTACTATGCACTTTTGTATTCAGTTCGTTCACCAGTGACTTTGGTGAAAGTAAAGGTACACATCTAATGATCTGAGACAAGTGAACAGTAGAATTAAATCACTTCAATCTAGCTACAACATTAATAGGACGTGGAACTTAGAAAAATACATTGTTTTAGAATCACATCAAGTCTAAGAGAAAAAATACACAACTCACACCTTTGATTTTATGGATGAAGAGAGTGGAAGTGGTTTATGTGCGCGCACTCACCCTGCTTGTAACTATGCCTTGATTTCTGACTTAATACTACGCTCAGGTAGCCTCAAGGGCACTCTCAAACACTCATTTTTGTTTGCTGCATTTAGAATAAGCATAGACACTACACTATCCAATGTGCTGTGCTGACCTAGCCTCCACATCACAGCAGAAGATGTTTGCATTCATGCAGAGTAGTCAAAGGAGGCTCAGATGAAAGTGCTAGCATTTCGTGTAGGAATAAGTTTCAAAATGTGACTTGACTTTTTACAACTCTAATTTGGGTCTAAGTTACATCAATTGGGAGAACACATACAAATTGAGCATGGCTTTCGGTGCATTCTGCTCTCAGTGATAAGCCCATATCCCAGGTTGGGCACCAAAAAAACTGCACAATGTTAGTGAAATGAAGTAGATCTGGCAATCAAGACAGAAAAAGGAAATATTTGTTATAATTGACATTGGAATATTTCACTTGGGGAAAAAGATGGAATTTTATGTGCTTATGATTTTTTAATAAGACATTAGTAGTTATTTACAAGATACGCATGTGTTTTTTATTAGTCACGTTCTGTTCTGTATGGAGTCATCCAAATATTCTGTAATAATGAGACTCTGAAAAAGCTGAATTTCATTTTGGGTTAAGGACATTATTAATCCTCTTTGTTTTTATTAATCTAATATTATCTTCTCAAAGAGTTTCATTTCTTTGTTTCATACCAGACTATGTTTAGCCACTGCTTTAGGTTGAGTTCTTTATAGGAACAAAAGCAGTGTAATATAGAATGTGCAAACACACACACATACACACAGAGTAGACTATAAAAATGTTGTGAAATATTCCATTATTCCCCCCTTTTTTACATACTTCCTCCCCAGGATATCTGACTGTCTCTCAATCACTCTATCTTCTTCCCTCTCTCTTTCTCTCTCTCTCATAATATATAGTATATATTATATATACACAGATTTATGCATGTATGTATGTATGTCTACAAATTTTCGAACCATGTGCATTCCAAGCCTCTGACCATATAGTCCAGGGGTTGGCAAATTTCCATTGCTGCAGAAAAATATGTGCATAAGTAAATGAGAGGAAGAGTTGATGGTGCCCAGCTATCAAGGGATATAGATTCTGGATCCTTAAAGACTTGAAGATAAACAAGTTGTCATCTAACTGTGAAGCAACAAAGCGCACATGGAAGAAGCACAGCAGCCAGGGTGATCGCAAGGTGTTGAGGGGATCAACTATCAGGCAACAAAGAACAAAAAAAATCATATCATTGGGAACGTGGGGGGGGGGGTGCAGCGTGGAGAACCAAAGCCCATCTGTAGGCAACTGTGCATTCATTCCCTCAGAGAAGGATCAGAGAGAGGACAAGGCAGCCAGAGAGCAATGCGAAACATACAATGTTCTAGTTCTTAAATGCTTCCACCCCTCCTCTCTATCATGGTTCCAATTCTACCTTACAAATCTGGCTGGACTAGAGGAGGTACACTGGTACAGAAAGGAACTAGAAACACAAGGAATACAAAAACAGAAGAACCCCCCAAGACCAGTGATGAGAAGGGCGAGATTGGGAGTGTGGTGGGAAGGTAGGGTACAAAGGGAGGACAGATTGCAAGGATTTATATATAATCTCCTCCCTAGTGGAGAAATGCGTGAAGGGAGACATCGGAGGGTGTATGATATGACAAAATAATAAGATAAATTATCAAGGGTTTATGGGGGGATGAGGAGCAGATACCAGGGTCTCAAGTAGAAAACAAGTGGTTTGAGAACCATTGGGGAAACAAATGTACAAAAGTGCTTGACACAATGGATGTATGTGTGGATTGTGATAACAATTGTACGAACCCTCAACAAAATGACTAAATAAATAAATAAATAAATAAATAAATATAAAAAATGGTCCTTTCAGTATACCTGTGTGAAATAAAATTGAAAACATAGCCAAGGATATAATTTACATAGTGGGTGATTTTTTGTTTATGAAAGTATATTTATGGCTCTCCAATAATTTGAAGTTGTTGTGCGGGGCAGCAGTGGCTGTTTCATTTTAGAAGTTTGCCAACCCCTGATCTGGTCAAATCATTTACAATATCCCATTAATCAGTATACAGTAGCACATCTGAGTCTCGCTCCTTCCAGGAAAAATGAATAATTAGATGTTCTTTTAGAAGTTCTTTCCACTGGTACCTGTTGCCTTCAATTCTCTCCCTCAGGATTATCCCAGAAAATTTGCTGTTGTATAATTGCTAGTGCTACCTGGATGTTATTCATAGCCATCTGGCCATCTGTAAATTTAAAATGAGCTTCCTTTTCCTCAGTCACCTGATAGGAACTCCTCATGAGGTCCAAGATGCAAACTTGTAGAGGGATAATCATATGACAGCAGTGATCATCATAGGCATTTGGGACACCTCCTTCTTTAGTGTCTTCTAGTTCTCCTCAAACATGGATATATATATATATATATATATATATATTCTTATATATTCACACATGTATTCATGTGTGTGTGTGTGTATTAATTCCATTTAATAATGGAGGGCTCCTGAAAACATCCAGATTTACAAGTCATCAGTCAGGCAACACCCATCTGCAGAAGATGGCAGATATTTGATCTAAAACATTGAAAGTCTGGACTAGGATTCACCAAATGATATCTGCATCCTTGGCAGGGAAACTTGGTGACCCAGTGGTACACTCATGAGGACATTAGTCTTCTTCACGTTGATTTGTCCTCCATACTGAAGGCTGCAGCCCTTGATCCTCATTAGCAAGTTTCCCTGCCAAGGATGCAGATGATGACTTTCCTTTCCAGAAACAGATTTTTGCCTCATTTCTGGGTCATCATCAAACTCAATGTTGAGCCACGAGGCAAATTACAATGCAGTCTGAACTCACTATTTTGAACTGGGTGTTGCCTGACTGATGACTTGTAAATCTGGATGTTTTCAGGAGCCCTCCATTATTAAATATATTATTAAATATAAATACACACACACACATTGCTTGTACTGGTCAAATCACTTAAAACAATGATAGTGACTGATAGAAAAATCTTTAAAAAGAAATTATTTAGTGTTCATTATAAAATATTTTCATCAAAATAGATATAGGAAAGAAGGAACTACTATTAAATTGTAATGCTTCTCTCGGGTTCAGAAAATAAGTTAACTTGCCTTTAAATTTCCCATAGACTGTCATTTACCATTATCCAATTTTGATAATAAGTTTGACCAGGGTTTTTCCTTTGTTGAAATGGCTCTTCCTAATAAAATATCCCATAGAGAAGCAATCCTTTCTAGCCAAATTTCCTATGTTAGGACCAGTGACAATGCTGGCATCAGAAATTATTAAAATTATTAAATAAAAAATTCCCATTTGTGGAGATTTCAGTTGGTTCGGTTGGTTCCAGATTTCTGAATAACCTGTACTCACATTACCAGGAGAGAAATAAAAAAAAATATGTGGGAAAAAATTAAATCTGTTTTAGAACATTTTCTATTGTGAATTAGGAAAGCATTACATTTCAGATGGTGAGATTTGTATTCAATAACAAACTATTTATGAAACCAATAGCTTCCCCTGGTCTACATTTGATTTCTCTTCTCTTTGTTTGTAGAGTACCACTTCCCCTTTCAACCAAGGTAACATCTATCTATCCTCTCCTCTATCGCTTTCCACTACCCTTTCCACCTATAACTCCTGATGAGCATTTAAGTTTGTTTCTTTTGGCATGAAAAACCATATCTTGTTTTCTTGAATTTTTTTTAAATAATAATTGCCTCATACAATTTTTTCCCTACTGTGAAGACTAATGTCACTCAACATGATGTATCCTAAATTCACTTATGTCCTAAGATATGCAGAGTTGCATCATTGTATTTTTAGTGATGTACTAGTATTCTCTGTATTCTATTTTTATTGATGTACTAGCATAGTTTATGTATCCATTCTCCCACTGATGGGCATTTACTGTGACTAGTTCTTTGATGAACATAAGTGTGCATATATCTTTCTCTATGATGTCTTCCTTATTTAGGGTTTTTTCATGCAAAGGGATTACTGGGTCATATCGTTCTCTTTTTCCAGTTGTTTGAACAAGGGCCATACTGATTTATACAATGGTTGCAGTCTTAAACTTCTACCAATAATGTATGCCATTCCAAACTTTCCACCACCTCCACAGTACGATTATTTTCTGTTTTGTTTTGTTTTTGTTTTCTTTAGCATTTTAAAAATCACTGCTGCTTGTGATGGGAGTTGTAGGGGCCAACCAATAAAATGATTAATTTTTAAAAAAAAGGGGGAGGGAGGGGAAAGGGGAAGGGTTTTTATTGTTTGTTTTTTTTAAAGAGGAGCTTGTATCAAGGGCTCAAGTGGAAAATATTGGGAAATGTATGTGGAAATATGTGTGCAAATGTGCTTGATACAAATGATGTACTGAATGTTGTAGTAGCTGTAAGAGCCCCCAATAAAATTTTTAAAAAATCACTGCTGCTGGCAAAAAGGGCATTCTACTCCTGTAAAGAGTTAAGGTTGTCAGAACACACTGACCCAGCTCTACTGTGTCTTATAGCACACCTGTGATAGATGAGAGTGAGGTCAGTGTTGGTGTTAGGTGGAATCTCATCACTGTTTTCAATAGGAACTTTGACATGGCTAGTGATTGTCAGCATGTCTTCATGTTTGCTGGTCACTGGGTTGTCTTCTTTGGAAACTGTCTTCATAAGCTCTATGCATTTCTTAACTCGATTTTGCATCTTTTTCTGATTGAGGTGTTAAAGTTTTCTACATTTTTTAGGAACTTGTCTGATGTACTGTTGCCAAAAAAAAAAAAATCCTAGTATGTGGATTTTCCTTTTAGTTGCTTGATGAACTCTTCTCATAGATAAGTCTTATTTTTTATAGTTTCCATTTGTATAATGTCTTTTGCAGTATAGATGCTTTTGCCATGTTTGGTAGCATATTTATGCTCTTCCCTAAGCTCCTGTAGTTTGTCCTTTATTTTCTCCTTGATAGTATTTATGGTTCTCAGAATTACATTCATGTCTTTATTTCGTTTTGAGTTCATTTTTTAAATGAATGAGGTAGTGTCATTATTGAGTTTCTTTCCTGAAGTTCTTTCCTTCTGGGAAAGTGATATATAGAGACCCCTACTATTATTGTTTAACTGTGTTTGTATCTCATCAACTCTATTAGATTAGTGTATTTTGAAGGTCTTTAACTGGATGCTTATATGTTTATTAAGCTTATGTCTCTATGTAATCATAGAGTTATTTGTTAAGTAATGCTCTATTTTATCTTACATGACATATTTTACTTTCGAGTCTTTTCTCTGAGATTAACATTGTCACTTCTGATTTTTTCTGATTATCATTGGCATATATATATATGAAGTTTTTCAAATTGCATATATCATGTATTTCAAATTTTAGCAATTTTTCTTTGTCTAGAAATATTCTTATTTTGAATAGTCATTATTTTTATCCTTTGATCTTTTAGAATGTCTTTTGTCTTTGTTTTATGATATATTTCTTGGAGGCAGTATATTGAAATATCCTGTTTTCTTATCCAATCTGCTACTCTCTATCTTTTGTGTTCTATTTCATCCACTTATATTCAGTGTCATTATTGGCACATGTGGATCTGTTATTGTAACTTTTATTGTGTTTTTGTATATATATGTAGTGCTACTCCTTCATTCTCCATACATTGCTGAAGTCCTTTTGTTTGTGGGTTTTCTTTTTTTTTTTTTTTTTGGGGGGGGGAGGCATCACTGCCCTCGGGTGGTGGAAGTAGGAGGCCCAGCCTTTCTCTGTGGAGCTGGAATCGAACCTTCATCCCAGTGGGCCGCAGTCCCGTGCACAACCACTACGCCACCGGGGCTCAGCCCTGTTTGTGGGTTTTCATATCCCTTTTTATTGCCATTATTTTATTGGTTATTACTTTTTGTGCTTTTCTTCTTTTTATCTTATTCCATTTTCCTTTGAAGTTCTATTTTTTACTTTATTCTCAAGTTTAAGATAGTCTGTTGTGTCTTCAGAGCTACTCAACTTTCCATTAATGTAATTTGAATGCACTTTTTTCCTTCTAATTTCTTTTTAGTTGACTTCATTGTGAATTGATATTTCTAGTTCCTTATTTTCAGTCTTGTGTGTTTCATTTTAGAGTCTTATTTTAAGATGCTTATTTCTGGGTGGTGATGTCTTGTATGGTAGTCTCAGGTTTGTTTCTGCTGCTCTTGTTGATCTTCTTTTGTAATAGCTTTCCATAGTATTATTTTTAAAGCTGGTCATGTTTTCAAATGATCTTAATTGTTCTTCATCTGGAAATACTCCTGTTTTTCTATCATATTTGACAGAATTTTTTCTGAATTTGAGATTTTTGATTGGTAACTTTTGTCTTTTAAAGTTTTAGATAATGTATCATTGGCTTCTTGCCTGCATACTCTTGAGCTCTTCAAGGTGATTCTTAATGGTTTTCCTCTGCAGGTAACTGTTTTTTTTTTTTTTGATCAGCTGCTCTCAGGAGCCTTTCCTGGTCCTGGGCACTGGAATATTTTGCCATATTCTGTGCTGATTTTATTTTGGGATCCGCAGTGTTTGGGGGGTTCTTTATGCTTTTAGAATAGTTATTTTATTATGCCTGGAAAGTTGTCTTACAGGAATTATGAAGGTATTTTCTTTGTCGATTTGCTTGATGTTTCTGGAATCCCAATGAGACATAATTAGCTCCAGAGAATTCTTAGGATTTTTTCAGATTTTGTTTTTGGTTTTTACATCTTGATTATTTTAGTACCAGGTAACAGAGAGATGCAAGATGATTAATGAAGCTTTCTGTTGCTTCACATCTACTTCTCTGATAGTTTTCAGTGTTGTCTAAAGCTGCCATCTTACTATGAGTCTTTTATATTTTGTTGTTATTGTTTGACATTTTCCACTTATGCTTCCCATAGTTCTCGCAATCTTTTTGTCCATCTGCTGACAATACCTGAGTATCATTCTTCTGAACTCTCTTTCTGTTGTTTCACTGGTCTTTCTTCTTTGGGGAGGTCTTTTAGAGCTCTTTGTAATAGTCACTTGTTTTCAATCAACTTTTCACGTGGATTGAGACAGGCTGCTGTTCTTGAGGCATTCTGATACACCAATTAGGGGTGAAGTGATGGCCTTTCCGTGTGGAGCGGCTAACTCCATTAAGTAGTAATGTAGTATAAGGAAAGGTTAGTAAAAACAACAAAACAAAAGCAAACAGCGACAACACTGGTAACAACAAATGAAAGGATACAGCATAAATAAACTTGGTAACAACCACATGGACAGGAACCCACATATACCTACTCACCACACACAAAGCCAGCAACTGTTTTCTTTCTCAGCCACCAGTGTGTCACTTGCTGACTTGACCGAGTTGGAAGGCACTTGCTGGTGTATGCAGGTGGGATCAGGTATCTGTTCTGGTCCACAGGGGGCTCCTGGGTGCTAGGGGTCATATAACTCCATTTTGTGCCCTGTGTCTCCCACTGAGGGTTTACCAAAACATCAGAAGACGAAAGCCATAAGAATCAACAACAGCAGCGAAACAAGATGCTGCTTTTCCTCCAGGCCCCTGTCCCACAACTGACTTCTGTGACTGTCAGGAGGAGTGGGTGCTAGTGGTGGTTACTCCTCTATTGTGGCTGGCAGTTTATCAACACAAAGGGAAGGGAGGAAGAAGAGAAAATAAAACAGAAAAACCCAACCAAGAGCCTATGTCTGGCCCAAAACCAGATTAGGAAGAAAAAGTTGTTTCTAAAGCCTGTAGTGGAATAGCCTGGGTGCTTCCAGGCTCTGACATCTGGAGTTCTTGACTGTTAGGGCTCTAGGAAGGTAACTGAAGAAAACTCAAGCTATTTAAGTGCCCCTTAGGTATGTTTTGTAGTCTTGAAACTATCAAGGGCTATGCGTTGAGCTGATAAAACACATTGTCATTAGTCTACCACTTATCAGCTTCTCTGTAGGAGAAAGATGAAGTTCTGAACTCCTATAAAGAATTAAACTCTGGAAAATCCACATCGTCACTTCTATTTTGTCATTTAGGGTCATTGGGGGTACAAACTGATTCTAAGGCAGTGAACTTTAGCTAGTTTCACCATGAGTTATTTGTAATGCCACATTCCTGACAGGCCCACAATTTTGGCAGGCCTCCCTTGTATGGAAAGGGAGGGCCACAATCATGGCTGAGTGCCCCAGGTACCCCCCCTCCCTGTCATTCTGTTGTTCTCCTGTGGAAACCAGGGGAGTCCCACCTCTCTCTCATTGGCTCTGGGGTGGAGTAATTCCTATGAAGTTGGTATAGTGCTACAGGCACAGTCACTTGGTTTCAGTAGGCAAAGGTCAGAGAGTTTCTGATGAACATACATGGATTCTTTGTGCATTTGTGGATAATGTGTGCAGCCCACTCAGTTACCCTTTCCTTGGAGAATGGGGTCCCCAAGTATCTCCTCTACCAATAGTTTCTGGCTTCTCTATTAGCGGGAAGAAGTAGTAAGTCTTGGGCACATAATGAAGTCTACATCATAATCATTTTCACTTTCACAACACTATATTATCATTGATTGAACTAACTATGAAAGTAGTATCCTCTATATGCAACTGTTGGTCTTCTAATATACTGTAATACAGTGGTTTCCATGTTACTATAGTTCATAAAACTATGCAACTACTATTCAAATATAAAACTATGCAGCTATTATTCAAATATAAGCAGTGTCATTCAAGTTGGAAAGGTTGAAGTGGAGTTTCCAGGTTAAGAAAAATAGTAAAAAGGATTTGGCAGGCTACTGGTGAAAAGTTGGCAGTGGGAAACTTTATGAATAACAGCTGAGCATTGTCTTATATAATGCCAAAGGTGAGCTCTTATGATGGGAGACATGCACATTTGACTGGAGAAATATACTTCCTCAAAGTAGCATCGAGATCAGTGACATGGATGGAACAGAATTTTCTGGATCTCTATTTGATGATGAAGCATAGCTAAAAATAAGAAAAAACAACCATAAACATCCATTAATTACTAAAACTTGGATTGTGGAATTAGGAATCTCATCTCAGGAGATTAGAAGTAATCAAAAATGCAATGAAAAATGTAAAAATTGAAATCCTTGGCAATGGAAAAGCATTGGCAATTTTATATCAGTTAATATGATGTCACGCTAAGAATGACCAATTGAAGAAGAATAAGGTTGCATTCATTATTAAAATAATATTTTAATATATATTCTGAAGTACAGTATTGTTGGTGTGCCTTTAAGTGGTAAACCTAAATATATGTTATTAAAATTTGTACAATGGATAGGAATTTTGAGGAAATTTAAGAATTTTATCTACTACTTCCTTCTGAAACAGTTAAATGCACCAGAATGCCTTGACCATTACTGGCTATTGAAATGGAGAAGTTGGAGTTTAACAAAAGTATCAGAAGCTGAAAATATGACCTTGATTACAGAAATAGTACCGGGGATTGCATGGCATACTTTTTCAAGGTTAAGAGCTGATTCACTTTAAATATATTTTCTCAGTGTCATACGTGGTAACTATATATGTGAAAGTCACAAGATGGAATACACAGAAATCAAATATACTATGTGTGTGGGGAAAGATGATGGAGAAGCTCTACAGAGGGAGTTGGGACAAGGCTATGTAGTAGACAGTGAAACAATCAATTACATTTGTGCATGTCAAAATACGTCCACTAGAGTCAAAATGCAGCCTGGAGCATATTTCACCTGAACTTTGAGACCAACTCAGGAATATATTCCAAGCTTTCAGCAGTAGTTAGAGAAGATTAGACAAGCCGTGGGGTGACATCAAGAGCATCATGCAGGCTGATGACAAAAGGTTACTTAAAAGAATGAAAGAAAAGACCAAAATGAATGTCAGTAGAAACTCTGAAACATTCTCTAGAATCTAGAAAGAAAAACATAGAAAAGTGGAAAGAGAAATGATGAAGTGAAAGTTCTGAATGGATGATTTCACAGGACAAGTAGAAAGGAGCACGAGTAAAGGCACAGGAGGTAAATACGGTTTTCACACGGTCCCCAGAGTCAACGACAGTTATCGACAGTAGATGCACACATAGGCGTGCCGGACAAAATGAGCAAGGAAGAGAGACTGAGAATAGACTCACATGGATAGTGAGGTGTAAAAGAGGATATCTGTTCATGGGCATTTACCTTTGTTGCAAATGCAGCATGAGTGTCATAGAACAGCTATCACCAAAGCTCATGAGTCCATCTTTTGCTTTCTCCGTTACCTTGCATTGAGCTAGGGGAAATCTTTACATGTGGAAAGATCAATTTGATAAAAATCATGTCTGCTTATTGTGACCCTATGGTAACAAAAAAGCAAAAAAAAAAAAAAAAAACACCCTAAACTTAACTCATTGCCATTGACTTGATTCTGATGCATAGTGACCTGTTCCAACAGAGTAGAAATGCCCCTGTGAGTCTGACAGTGTACCTTATTTATTACAGGGGTAGAAATCACCATCTTTCTTCCTGGGAGCAGCCGATGGTTTTGAACTGCTGTCTTAACAAATTACAACCCTACAATTAACCATTACACCGAGAGGGAGAAGGGTCACAGAGTAAGATTCTTTTGCTGGTTTTCACTGCTGTGATGCACCATTCTGCAACATTTGCAATGTAGTCAGACTGTGACAGCACTTCCCATGATTACCGTGGTAAATCATTCTTCCTTAGGATAATGATGGGAAGGTGGTGCCCTATTGGAAGGACCTGTGAAGTTCTTACTGGAGGTTTTATTGTTGAGCATATTCCAGAGACAGGGACTGAAGTGAGCAAAGGATCTGAGGAAGAAGATTCTGAGAGGTTTGGCAATCAGCCCAGTTCCTCAAACGAGGGGATCAGGAATGAAAGGCATTTGAAAAGATGTTGGAAAGTTGGTAGGCTTATATTTTGCAAATCCCAGAATATCGGATCATGATTTTTAAAGTTATATATTGCAAGGCAATCATAGTGAGTATTCAAAGGAATGTGTCATTTGTTTGGGCTCCATTAGTAGATTAATATAACAAATTCACAGGGTTGAATAAGCAGAAATGCTGAAGATGGACAGAGGAAAGGGACAAAGGTGTAAACCAGGGTGATGACATTGAGAAGGAAGAGATATACAACATTATGAAAATAAAAAATGCAAAATAGCCAATTTATGTTCATTGAAGCCATAATAAATATAAACATAAGAGGCCCTTGAATCGGAATTTGCTAATTATCTTTTTACTTATCAAAAGAACTCTAGAGTCTGTGGAAGCTTCAGGAGCAGCATTGAAGGGAGTGGACACGTCTTTATATTCCACCCTGAGTTCTTCACAGGGCCTGCAAATCAAAGCCTAGGAGAAGCCCTCAGGTGAAGAAGCTTATGGGGTGTGTGGAGGTGTGTGTGTAGATGCATACAAATATTATTTCAAAAATGTAGTACTTTATGGTGCTTATAGCAGTTATCAAGCACAACTCACAGTTCTGTCTTTGCCGTAATAAAGTCAAGGTGGCTATTTAATCCCTACATAATAGCATTCCTGTTGTCTTGTGTATGTGTAGGAGCGTCCTTATAAGCCATAAGGGATTTTTGAACCATTAAGTATTTTGAACTCAGGAGCTTTTTAGTCTACCTTCACTTCATTGGACATCATCTATTTGAAAATAATTTAGAAACTGAAGATTAAAGTGAAAGCTATAAGAATCAATTTCAGGAATGAACACATATACTCAATATTGAGGTAATGATATGCCCATAACTTTGAAACATCTGTGATCACATAAATCTTCTGCTTTCAGATTGATTCCAATGCATACTGGATCTTGAGGACAGGGTTGGTGTCCTTCTAAAGGTTTCTGAGAATGAAGCTCTGTACAGGAGCAGACAGCCTTATCTTCCTCGTACAAGTGGTGTGACTCCAAACAATCCTTTGAGTCTGAATGTGAACAGTTAAATTATTATTTTTAAGGATTATGTTAAAATGCTCTTTAATTTTAAAGAATAGTGATATATACTTGTAAATCATTTTGAAAGGTTTCCATTAAAAGATCACCAATCAGACAAAGAATTACTTGGGTTATTTTATTATTGTAGAGAAATCACAATGTTTTTCATATGTCTTACAAAAATGGAATTTCATGTTTTCATATTTGTTAAGTTGATTTTGTTTTTATCCTGTTCTACAGCTCTAAAATTGTTACTAAATTGTAGCAATAATAGCAATGAAATCAATACAAAAAGTTTGGAATCAAATTGCATTAAAGTATAAGTCAAAGAAAATGAATAGCATTATGTTTTAACTTTGGAAATATATAGATAATTCTCCTTTTTCCAAGAGCAAAAAAAAATTTTAATGAATAACTATCTTATTGTGACTTTGGCACAGAAAACGTTTTGTTTTCATTTTTGGCATTATCTGCCCAGGTTTGACAGTTGCATTTTTTTTCCTCAGATGAGAATTGTGCATCAAAGTTAAAGTCCCAAGAGATTTTATCAGGCTGAACAGACCGTGGAACAAATATTTGTGAAGCTCTGTCTAAATGAAATGTTCTACAGAAAGGTGGAAGTGGTAAAAAACCGTTGAAACAGTGGTTAAGAAGGTAGGTCTTTGTGGGTACTGATGGGAAATGGTCGTTAGGGGAAGGCTGCTTTACCACACAGGAGACAGAAAAACTCTTGAAAGCATCTTGTCCAGCTGTGACAGATGAATTGACATAGATAATAGGTTAAAGACAGAAAGCAAGTACTCATCTTGTTGCCATGAACAAGGGGCTGCAAGGGAAGGGTGGATCATGTTTAAAAATGACACTAGCCATTGATTATGCATTTCATCAATCACATAGCCACACATCATTCCAGGAAAGATGTTTAAATAGAGAAACTTTCAATTCTCCCCTCAAAAATCCACAAAGAAGCACTTTTTTTTAAAAAAAAGAAGTAGTTAAAAGAAGTTCAGAGCCAATAGAAATATACATTCAAATAAGTCGTTTATGAATCATATAGTTGTGTTTTATTTGATTGAAATTGGAATGGTTACATTTAAGTATTCTGCTTACAAGTATTGAAAATGAAAAAATATATAAATACCAATAGTTGAGATTCAGATGATATTAAGAAGGATTTCTGTTGGTTGTTCATTTATTAGGAACTGTTTTACATTCATGCTTTCAACAAATGTTTTCTTAAAATCTCATGGAATAGAAAGTAGCATCTGCATGCTACATAGGAGGAGTTGAAGAATCAAACAGGTTGACATTTTTGTCCTTCATCACAGGAGTCAGGATTTGGACTCAGGTGTGTAGAATTCCACCTGTCTTACTGCTTAAACCTGTTCTGCTACTTCCACTTAGTGCTAGAATCATAATGAGGATAATTGCATTTCACTTTTATTCATTTCTGTCTTTAGTTATCTCCCTTCTCCCAGCCCTTCCTTTATGTGACAGTTCATCCTCAGAGCAAACTTTAGAAATGTCTTCTGGGAAAGCGATTCTTGCGACTGCTATGTTTTTGTTCACAAAATGTTTATTAAATTATTTTGATTATGCTTGCATGTTCTTTTATTGTATTGCCAAGTCATTTAATTTTAGACATTTTAAAACTAAACAAGCTTCAACAATACTAGTATGCCTGCAATTGAAATTCGAATCCCATGTTTAATGGTTCTGTATACTAGGGGACAGGTGGACAAAATAATTGGCACAAAAACAAAAGTGACCTCAAAAAGTTCAAACTAAATACTTCTTTGAATAGCTGGACACAGTCATCTCTCATAATATTAAATTTATTCAGTATTAATTTAGAGTCATTTAAATGTGTTGGCCATTTGCTGAAGGCATCCAA
Source organism: Nesogale talazaci (assembly GCA_004026705.1). NCBI lineage: Eukaryota > Metazoa > Chordata > Mammalia > Afrosoricida > Tenrecidae > Nesogale > Nesogale talazaci. Next base: position 37,197 of record PVJH01014218.1, read on the forward strand.
AAAACCACCAAACAAACACACTGCCATGGGTTGGATTGGATTCTGACTGACAGTGACTCAGAAGCACAGGGAAGAACTCTCCCATAGGCTTCAGAGACTGCATCTCTGGACAGGAGAGGGAAGCCTTGTCTTCCTCCCACAGAGCTGCTCGTGCCTCAGACCTGCTGGCCTTGAGGATATTCCTACCCACTGTACCACCATCCAGTTAGTCTTTTGATCTCAAAGGCAGACACCTGTGAAACTGGTGTGAATGCTTAACAAGTGAGTGACTGACACAAAGACTGGAGATTTCAATCCCGCCTGAACATCTTGGAGAAAACACCTGGTGATCCAGCAAACAATCAACCATGGGAAACCCAAAAGAATAAAATTCTACCTTGACAGGCAAACCATGACCATAATGAGTTGGAGTTAATTCAAGAATGATTTGTTTGGCCTTTTTTTTCTTTTAAATTGAGATCACCTGCACATGTAAATAGCATTCTGTCTTCTTGAATCCCCCTTTGCTCATTTCCCAAGGCCAGGGCAGTGAAAATGCTATTCCAGCTGTTGTTACACCTTCCTTTCAAAATCTATGTTTAAAATATCCATATTCTCCACTTTATTCATGAGCCTGGTCTACATACTTCTGGAAAGTTATGTTGGATAGACACATCCGCTTTTTCGCTCCTGCTTACTTACACAGAGACTAATTATTCCTGTTTTGACTTCCTCTCACTCTTCAATTTCTTCTTGAAAATATAAAAGTCCTTTTCTCATTCGAAAAAAAGCCGAGTTATCCTCTCTTTTACTTCCCCAAGGTTGTTAGGTAGTTCAGTGTTACATTCCAATTAAATTAATAGGTCTCTGAGCCCTCTAATACAAATAGTTCTTTGCAAACAGGGAGATCTTCCTGCTTCATAGTTGGGTTAAAGACACATAGAAACATTTTAGGTTAGGTGTTGGAAAAGAGACTGCAAGGAGCATTGAAACACAGTAAAGCCTATTTATTACCTACTTGCACAAAGTAAATATATTTGGTTGAAGGAATTAGACCTGCAGGGAAGAAGACTGAAGATGCTTTAATAATTTAAAATCTATGTCCAAAGTCTCATTGCTAGCTCTTCTCCAGCATGCTCCAGACTAGACTAAAAACTGCTTCAAAAAAGAGCATGCAAAATCTTTCCAATGAAAGACATTTTACATGCTATTACAAATTCAGATATCAGATTTTCAGAGTCATTAATCATAGAGCTTTCATTTACCCATTCCAGCTGTGTCTGCCCAGTCCTCTTGGTAACTTAGATCTATCCCATTTTCGTGATTTTTGTGAATTCACACTAGAAAAACCTGTCGTATGAATTTGATTAGACCGAAATATTCTGATGGTTTCCAAGTGCCATTAACATATTAGAGGCATGCACTTTCAAAACCCGCAAGTCGTCATGAAGATGGTCATAATCTATAATGTTCTTGAGGATGTTAAAAAGTGGAGGTGGGTTCAGTTTCAGACTTATTGGATGCACATCATCTGGAAATGTTTTCTTTTGCAGCAAAGATATTACTTATATCTTTCTTGATCCACTCAGAACAAATAACTACCTTTCCAATCAGCTCAAATTTGGGTTGTTCTCTGACAAATTAAATGGGGAAGAGAGAGAGAGGTGTGTGTGTGTGGGGGGGGCAACATTAAATGGTCATAATCAATTATCATTTCAAAACACATTTTAGTCATATGAACAAATCTTAATTTTTGTACTATATTCTTGAGACCTATATATATTCTGTGCTAATATCCTGTATTTGATATTCTTTATTGTATTTACAAATTCGCTGTTGAGACCAGGGGTGTCAGGATATAAAAGCTGAAATATGGTGGTAGTGGGGTGGGGAGCAGTTAAATTTGGGAACCCTTGTAAACAGTTGAGAACTGAAGCTCAATGCTGCCAAAGAAAATCATTCTATTGAGATTCATTTTTTTTTTTTTTTTTTAGGCATCACAGCCCTCAGGTGGTGGGAGTAGGAGGCTCAGCCTTTGCTCCTAGGGCCGGAATTGAACCTCTGTTCCAGTAGGCCGCAGTCCCGCGCACAACCACTGCGCCACCGGGGCTCAGCCCTGAGATTCTTTAAGAAATAAAGAATTTTAGTCTTTGAAAAAGAAAATGAATTGTTAAAAAATAGACTAGAAGCAAATTGAGGAAGTTCTAAAAAAATAGTGAGAAGAAAATGCATATTTTAGAATGTGTAAGTCTGTTAGGTAAAACAAAATTATTGAAAGAAAAATAACTTTAGAAGGCTGACTATTTTGGCAGTACCAAAAACTCCTTTATCTAGCTAGTACATATAGCAATAATATAAATGAATAAACTTCAGATATGAAATATCTTTGCACAGAGAAATGAGGACATTTATTACTGTGGCTATTCCTTTTTACTTTTGTTCATATTAAAAACAAATACTTTTCTATTAACGGATTCTGATACTATCTCAGGCAAAATGATTCCTTCTGAGATCTAGACTTTTGAGTTGTGTGAAGACAGTTACAATCCCTAGCTTTCAGTATTGTGGCCAATTAAAATAATGCCTTTGAGCCAGGGATAAAACCACCAATTTAAAGCAGAATGATGTGGAAATGTGTTTGTAAAGGAATTTTATTTTGCACACTAGTTGTTTGATAATCCACACAGGTGTGTAAATAGGTAGCCATCCAACTGAAAAAAGGGAGCCCAGTTGTGTCGGTGGGTAGTTTAACTCCCCAGTCACTCCATGAGAGGCATATGATGCTGTCTGTCTCCAAAACATTTAGTGCCATCAACCCTGTTGAGGGTCTCTGTGAGTTGGAATTGACTTGATTGCAGGGAGTTCCTTTGGGGCATATAGGAGAGAATAAAGTTGTCCCATGGGGGTTCTGAGGCTGTAATGTGTACAGAAGCAAGCAGCCACATGGTTCTCCTTTGGAACTGCTGCTGGGTAAGTGTGGTTTAGGAGCCCTGTGCCTAACAACTGAGACACAGGACTCAAGCTTTATACATGTTCTCCACTTATTCACTATCTCTTTACCTGAAAATTTGCATCCATGACAAAAGTGATAATCCTAGCAAGGATTAATGAGCACATTCGCCATGTACATATGGCAGTATCAATGCTGAGCAGGAAGGCGAGAGTAAAACTGGCTGTGATGATTAAGGTGAGGTCAACTTGCCTGGGTCACAATTCTCAGTGGTTAGGCAATTATGTATGTAGTAATGTGGTTCTTCCATTATCTGATATGATGTGGTTATCCTCCATTTATATATAATGTTGACTTCTTAAAATCATTTTGGGGGGACTCATACAACTCTTATCACAATCCATATGTACATTCATTATGATTGTACATTTGTTTATCTTATCATTCTCAGAACATTTGCTTTCTACTTGAGTCCTCAGTTTCAAATCATTTTTCCACTCCTTTCTCACTCCCCCTCCCACATGAATCCTTAATCATTTATAAATTATTATTTTGTGATGTATTAAACTGTTCAATGTCTCCCTTCACCTCCTTTTCTTTCATCCATTACCCAAGGAAGGGGTTATATGGAGATTCTTGTCATCTCTTTCCCTTTTTCACTCTTCCTTCCCTCCACCCTCCTGCAGCACCATTCTCACCACTGGTTCTGAGGGGTTCATCTGTCCTGGATTCTCTGTGTTTCCAGTTCCCATCTATACTAGTATACATCCTCTGGTCTAGTCAGATTTGTAAGGTAGAATTGGGGTCATGTTGGGGGTGTGAGTGTGGTGGGGAAAGAACTGAAGGAAAGTTGTATGTTTCATCAGTGCTACATTGCCCCCTGTCTGACCTGTCTCCTCCCTGTGACCCTTCTGAAAGGGGATGTATAGTTGCCAACAGATGGACTTTGGGTCTCCACCCCACATCCCTCCTTATTTATAATTGTGTTGGTCCGGGTAGACTAGAGGAACAAATTTCATTGACATGCATATGGATACAAAGAAAAGGTTTATATACAAAAGGAACAGGACATTGATCCCAGTGCAGTTCAAAGTCATAAGTCCGATATTAACCCATATGCCTGAAATCAGTCTATAAAGTCTCTTTCTAACTCATGAAGTCACAGGTCAGTGGGTGCAGAATACCGGCTCTGGCAGGGGTCTCCACATGGCTCCTTGCATCCAGGACTCAGAGTCCATCAACAGCAGAAGCAACTCATCAATGACAGAGGTCTCCATGTGGTCACCCCAGCTTCAGAGTTCTGGCTCCATTAGGGCAAAGCTGTGTGGGCTCTCCACCGGCTCCTCTAGCTTCTTGGGCGCTGCCATTTTGTCTTCTCCATGATTCATTGTCACTCAGACTAACTCCCAACAACTGAGGAAGATAACTTCTCATCTGCACGAGGGAAATGCCATGAGATTTCCCAGAAGTCTCAGGAGAAAGCCATGCCCACATAGAGGCCTCATTGGCTACTCAATGGCTATCTCCAGATGCACAGACTAGACTCCACTCCTCCATTTCAATCATAAAATTAACATAAGCACATGACTGTCACAAAAATGATATGATATTTTTTTCTTTGATGCCTGATAACTAATCTCTTCAACACCTCATTGTCACACAGGCTGGTGTTCTCTTGCCATGTGTACTTTGTTACTTCTGAGCTGGATGGCTACTTGTTTATTTTCAAGCCTTTAAGACCCCCAGATGCTTTATCTTTTGATAGTCAGCCACCATTTGCTTTCTTCACTATATTTACTTATACACCCCCTTGTTTTCAGTGATCATGTTGGGAAGATTAGCATCATAGAATGCCAGTTTAATATAACAAAGTGTTCTTGCATTGAGGGAGTACTTGAGAGGAGGCAGAACAAAGTGTACTTGCATTGAGGGAGTTCTTATGTGGAGGCCCAATGTCCAACTGCTACCTTAATACTAGACCTATAAATATATACACATAGATCTATTTCCCCATCATTATTTATGACTATATTTGCATAGGTACAAGACTATATTTAGACCTCATAAATGCCTCTTTCCTCCTCATTCTTTGCTTTATTTTCTTTTACTTTCCTCTTTTTTTAATATAGACTTTATTGCCTTATACATTTAATACATCTTTAATACATTTAAGACATCGATTGTAATAAGCATATTTGTATATATGTTGCTAGATTCATCTACATTATCTACTTGAACCCCTCCAGGATAAGCTCCTCTTCCTCTCTTTCCTCTAGTTCTTTTTTTAAAACTAATTTCCCATATTTCCCCTTTTCCCTTTTCCTCCCCCATGAACTTCCAATAACTTCCAAATCACCATTATCTCCTCATAGCTTACAATGTATAATGTGTCACTTCACTCCTCCCCCACCCCCTGCCGCCATCATTGTCCACACCCCAGAGAGGAGGTCACATGCAGATCTGAGAAATTTGTTCCCCCTTTCTATTCCACCATCTCTCCACCACTCCCCACTACTCTCAAGGGATTATCTATCCTAAAATCCACGTTTTCGACCCCAATGTGCATCCCGTGGTCTAACAAAATCTGTCTGGCAGAATTGGGATTAATTATAGTTGATGGGAGGAAGCATTCGAGAACATTTCATTGCTACTACACTGCACCTAGACTGGCTCATATCCTCTCTATAACCCCTCTGTAAGAGAGTGTCTCTTCACTTATTGATGGGTTTTGTGTCCCCAATCTGAACTCCCCCTCAGTAATAATGATATATCTCTTAGCTCTTTGATGATTGATACCGGATCCCTTTGATACCTTGTGGTTATGCATACTGTTATGCTTCTTCCATGTGGACTTGCTTCTTAGCTAGATGGCCACTTATTCACCTTCATGTCTTTAAAACCATCGATGTACATCTTTTGATAGCCGGGCACCATCGGCTTTCTTCACCCCATTTGCTTATGTACATATTTGTCATCAGCAATCATATCAGGAAAGTGAGCATATAATGTTATGATTATTAGTTCTTGAAACCTGATAATTGATCTCTTTGGTATCTCTTAGTCCCATAAGCTGGTGTACTTCTTCCATGTGGGCTTTGTTGCTTCTGAGCTGCATGGCCGCTTGTTTACTCTCAAGCCTTTCAGACCTCAGACGTAGATGTTTTGATAGCCGGGCACCATCAGCTTCCTTCACCATATTTGCTTATGCACACATTTGTTTTCTGTGATCGTGTCAGGGAGCTGTGCATCATGAAATGCCAATTTAATAGAACAAAATGTTCCTGCACTGAGGAAGTACCTGACTGAGGTTCAATGCCCATCTGCTGTCCTAATTCTAAGCCTATAAGTAAGTATATGCATATTGATCTATTTTCCCTTGATCATATTAATATATATACCTATGTATATGCCTGTATTTAATCTCTATAAATGTCCCTTATTCCCCAGTTCTTCTCTCTATTTCCCTATACCTCCTCCCGTCCCACCATCACACACCATCTCCATTCGGGTTTCAATATTGTTTCTAGTACATTAGTCTTAATCAATCCCTATTCGACATTCCACACCCACCCACCCCGCCACCGATCCTGAACCACATGCTACTCCCCTTATCCCTGGATCAGCCAAGAGTCCCTCCCCCTACATCCACCCTGGTACCAACAGTCCCATCATCCCCACCCCTAGACCTCTCATCCATCCCACCCCATACAGATAGACCTGTGGAGAAAACAACATACTCAAAAAAGGGCATCCTATGATGACGCTAACAAAGAAAAGAAAACAATAAAAACATCAACAACCCCACCCTCCAATATCCAACATATAAATGTACATGCAGTACTACAATAATAATAACAATATAAAATCCTACAAATAGTTTAAGGTCTGTTCATTGACATCCAGGAGTGTCTCCTGGTTGAGTGGGATGGGGTATCACAAAGTATATCTTTGGTGCTCGATCTGCAGCTCCATGTTCTGTCGCACACCCTTAGTATTTTGGTGTGGCTGAGTCAGACAGGGTATAATCCTGACCCTGTTTCCCCATTTTTGACCCCAAAATGTTTTAGGTCTCTGAGGGTAGCTGTATTTCATATCGGGGACGGCCCATAGGATCTTCTCATTGTATCTGCAGTTCTGAGTGGGAATATCACTTTCCTCTTGTCCCTTGTCCCATTATCTTGCTCAGCTGTCATTTGGGTTTCAGTAATTCCTCTCAGTTATATTGCCCTTGTTTGAGCTCTACCAAGCCTCTTCAATGATTTGGGATCACTTGTTGTTCCCTTGTCCTAAAGTTGATTAACACCATTTCCCTTCCCCCACCTTCCCCTCTCCCATGCACCCCCCCCAAAAAAAAACTTATTGGTCCTGTTGTTTTCCCCTCCAGAATATTTATCCAACCCATGTTATCTAGCTAGACATGCAAATATAATAATACGCAAAAAAAACAAGACAGAGCAAAACAAAACAACAAAGTTAAACAGCAACAACAATAAATCAATGACACAAGAAAGAACAGCCTGTTCAGGGTCTGTTTGTTGGCCTTCAGGAGTACTTTATGGTGGAGTCTGATGGGGTTCCATGCTCTGGCCCCCAAATCTATTTTTGGTACTCCCTTAGGACTTCCTTGTTCTGCTTCCCTTGCTGTTCTGTTGCGCACCCCCTCCCTTTTTTAAATTTATTTTTGCCTTGGTGTGGTGGGGTCAGATCAGGGGCAGTTCCTACCCTGTGTTTCCATTGTTATCTCCTATAAAGCTATGGGTCAGTAAGGGATGTCATTTCTTATAGTGGAACCTGCCCTATGGTCCTCTCTGCGCATTGGCTGTTCTGAGCAGGAATATTGTCCTCAAGGCTTGGTGCACCTGGATGTGCTCCACTCTCCCTTCCTCCCCATTTATTTGCTCCTCTGTGCTCTGATCAGACATATCCCTCTCCCTGAGCTATAACTTCAGTGTTGTCCTCTGACATAAATTCTTCTGGGGGAGGAGGTGGCTGTCCAGATATTTAGGATTGGGGCTGGCCCCACAGAACTCTCTACTGGTTCCCTGCTTCATGCCGGTATGTTGCATTCACATCTTGGAACACCGTGTGGAAGTCTGGTTCCTCTTTCTCTGTGGAGATATAAATAATATCCTCACTCTGGGGGGTTATTGACCTGTTCCCCAGCTACCCAATTATTTATTTATTTTTCCTTCCCCTGTCCCCATTCCTTTTTAGTTGGCTACCATATGTATCACTAGATTTGTTCTAGCCCCTGTCATATCAAATGTTGATTTTTATGTAAGGATGTGATTTTGGGAATCTAGTAATGTAGATAAGTGATGCATCCATGTGTAAATAAAATAATTTACATTTATTTTCTTGAGCTCATTTGTGTTCGCTATATCAAAATTGATTTTATATTATTTGTTTTATAATTTTATGTTCATAAAATGCCAAATCCAACCTCTTTTGCCTTTAGACAGGGTTTACATGCTACTCTGATGAATTTCATTTGCACAGGTGCATCTGTTCAGATGGATTTTAGCATTTTAATCATACAAATTATTTTAATATGTGTTAAAATGATGTATTTTAATAAAACTGTTGAAAATGCCATTTATTTCAAAGACTGGGCTGCACAAGTTTTATTAAAAGGATTGCAATGAAGGAGTTGAAACAAGATATGTATAATCTGTTGAATTCAAGACTGATGGTCTGCTCTTTAAAGCTTCACAAAATTTACAATAGAAAGTATAAAAATGTCTTTTGGTTTTAAATATATTTTTTATTTTCAGTTAAACAGATGACAAAAAAAACTTGAGCCTTTCACAATTGTAGCCATTATGAAAGTCATTTAATCTTTTAGAATAATGCAGATTGAAATTACATGTGAGATAAGAATAAAGTTTAATCTACTGATGGAGATATAGTAAGTGTCAATGTGTTTTTGAAAGGAAATCCACTATGTGCTCTGGGAGTGTCCCAATCTGTTTCATTTCAGAATATGCAAATGCATACACTGAAAGTAGATCGCTATCAAGAACTCAAAGGATTTCATTCTGACCTGCTGGCCAATATACTTCCTGTTGGAGTCACAGCATTTCTATGTAAATTTTTATGTCAAAGTCACACTGTCATTGATATTTTTTAAGATGATAATGCTACTTGGAAATCGTAAGTTCTTAAACTGGAAGGAAAAGAAGAAAAATAAATGACGAATTTTCTTTAAGAAATGGTATCACAATTTTGGTTTTTCAGCCAAATAATTTCAAATTTAATTTTTTGGTAACAAAGCTTGAGTGGATTGGCCTAGATAGAATTGTATATTTAGAGACACTGATTATAGACAGGGGCATCACTACATATATATGATCAAAAATAAAACTGTTACATCATCAGCTTTTTCGAAGTGAACAATAATGGGAAATTCTATGAATCTGTTTATATCTTTGAAATATGCGGCAGTAAGAGAGTCACTCAACCAGTATGAGTTAGCCAACATCATCACGCCAACATCATCTGGTTTGCATGGTCTCATTGAATACTTTCTAGCAACCTAGAGAGTGAGAGAAAGGATTCAGGAAAGACTGTTTATTGCCAAAGCATTTCTTCAACTGGGACCTTATTTTCAGAATACAAAATTGTAACACAGATCATTTCCTGAATGATCAATTGAATGCTTGATAATACAATTAGAGACATTGACATCATCCCTGTGAAGGTCAGGATTTACCAGAGAGGCATGTGAATAACATCTTATGTTCTCATTCATCACTTGGCCAACTGCTGATTCACCAAATGTCACCCCAGCCAGTTCACGTGGTGTCTGATGAGTGTGTCTTGAATTATCCCAACAGGAGCATCAAGAACAGGCAACAAAAGGAACTGAGACTCTCACAATGGCAGTCATTATTAAAGTCATTTTGAGCTTTTAGGATGAGGCAGATTGAAATAATTTGGGTAGCAGTCATCTATGTAGCCATTCATTATCTGTAATGGCATTTTAATCAATGTGCAATGAGAACATTATTATGAAAGAAGATTGAACTTGCTACACTTAAATTTTTCAGCTCAAAATCTAGTGAATAGTTTATCGTTACAGTCAATTTTCCTATAGCTCTGCCTCAAAAACACTTGCTTGTATCTGAAAGATCTTGAGAGTACCTTTAATTTTTATCACCGATGAAACTGCCTTTGGCAATCGAAGACTTCCTAGAGGTTTTGTATTTAAAGCTGCCTGGCACAGGGCAGTATCTGTCATTCACTTTTAAGAAACCTTTGCGTTTCCTGTGCCCTGGTGTCTTGCAATGTCAGGGGAATACCACTCTACACTTTCCATATCACACTAAAGTAGTTTCCTATAGGTTTGTCTGTTTCACGACACTGAATTGCTCGTGTCTCCTGTTGTTAGAGCACTACCATAGACATTACACTCTGTATTCTTCATTGGAGTCCCTAGGATTTAGTTGACTGTGCCTAGCACATAGCAAATCTTAAAAACATATCCATTATAAAAGGTATGAATGAGTAATGAAAATGAAAGGTAAAAGAAGACCTTCTTCTTGAAGTCTAAACAATGAAATTATGTGTTCTAAGTTGAAGATTTCAAAACTATATTTGTTGCTCAATCGACAGTAATAAATAACGTTGGATTTCAAAAGAGTTTGCTTACTTAAATTTGCTTCAATTACCTATAACCCTGACAGTTCAGATACAGAATCATGGGAAGAATGCCTCTTCTGAGCAAGGCAGTAACACTTTCTGATTAAATTTTCTTTATAGGAGTTGGGTCAGAGACCCAAACCGTGAGAGGCATTTGTTTGATTCTTTCAAATATTCCCATACTGATTAAGATTCTTGGTTTAACCCAACTATGATTTATTTCTTGTTTCTCTCACTCTCCTAGGCTAAAGCAATGGAGGTGGAAAATTCTCTGTATAGTTATACAGGGACTCAGACTGGTAGCCTGAATTCTTTAATTTCTTACCTGAACCCTCTGTACTCGGTTGGGTGAACAGGGACAAAGGAAAAGTTACAGGATGACATGTGAGAATCCAGAGTTCAGGTGTTGGAATAAGAACTATTCGAGTCCCCTGAATTCTATGGGCCAGTAGTCACCACCTTCCTGCAGTCCCTCTGATAAATTGTTCTCTAATATACCCAGCAGAAAGAGGTGCAGCATGACTGCTGGTGAGCCTAGCATTCTGGACGACAACTAGTGACATCCTCAGGTAGAATTGTGTATTTACGGTAATAGCCAAACCTGCATTTTAAATATCAGTTTGTCTTGTTAATGCTATGATGTTTTTTAATGCACTTATGGTGTCATACTTTACAATGAACCCTGGTAACTCTTTCAGGTAAGTGTTGGCCCAACAACCTCAAGGTCGGCAGCTCAAACCCACCACCATAAGAATGGGAGAAAAATGTGTTCTGTTCCCGTCGATATCTACACCCCAAGAAACTCAATGAGTCTGAATGGCGTTACTGTCTCTGAGGAGGCGCTAAACTTAGAAATATAAAAGGAGATGGATGGCATTCATTTCCCTGCTGCCTTTTGGAAACTAACAACTCTTTTTCTCTTTCCCAGCCATAAAACATGGGCTCTAAGTCCTTGGCATGAAAGTGAAAATTAAATTGCTGGAAAGAAGTTCTATATTGGTCTTTAATAAAAAAACTAAACTCATTTTCATTGAGACAATTCTGACTCAGAGTGACCTCTAGAACAGGGCAGAGCTATCTCTGTGGGTTTCTGAGACTAACTCTTCCCCAAAATCGAAAACCTCATGTTTCTCCCTCAGAGTGGCTGGCAGTTTTGAACTGCTGACCTTTGGATTAACACCCCGACATATAACTCATTATGCCATCTTGGCTTCTCCATCGGCCTAGAGCTATAGAAAAAGAAAGCACCTTATTGTTGTCCACAAGCAATATTTATATATTTTATAATTAATCTATATGAGTACGTGTGTTTGTGTCCAAACACATACTTCCCCCCCACCGAATGTCATAGTTCTTTCTGACTTGAGAAATAAAGATGTATTTGGATATTTTCCAGATCAGAAATTGGCAGTTAGACTGAGCTTCAACTCTCTCTCAAAAACAGTTTTTATTTCCTTACATTGCCATGCAAACCCTCCCCCAAAGTCTAACATTTCTCTTTGATTCCGTTTTCCTTTTTTCTATGGAAGGAAAACGTGTCCCCTGGAGGCATTCTCACAGGCTTCGGGTAACAGCCGGAATTTCTCACCACTGCCTTCTGCAGGCCCCAGAAAGCTCAAAGACAAGCAAAGTCAATAGCGAGGTTTCGTTGCTTATGGTTCAGTGCTTCCATCCTTGCCACGGGCAGGCCATAGTGATGACTAGAGTTTGACAACTGCAGGTTGTGGGGAAAGGGTCGTAGGGCAGCAGAGTTAGGTAGCATGTCATTTGCACATAAATCAGCATGACCTTGTTCTAATGCACCATATTGCTTTTTTTTTTTTTAAAGCATCATCTTATAAAGGGTTTAGCTTTATTCTTAAATAGCCTCATTTGTTTGCAGGTATTTCATGCAACACTTACTTTTCATGTTTAGAATTTTGTCAACAGAACTTTAAATCTTCAATTTATCATAAAATGGACTGAAAAAAATAAGGAGATATATTAATGTCAAAATGCCCCAAATCATGTCTAAAAATTGTTTGAAATGTATTTTTATTTTTCCCCTCCTTCATTCACTCATATGACATACTGAAGTTTAACTTTAAATTAATTTTCTACTAATAAGCATTTGTGTGAATGTTCTTATACAGCTGAAGCCAAGAAATACTATAAATGTGACATTTCAGGAAATATCCCTACACATCCCTTCTAGTTTAAAACTAGTGCTTATTTATTTTTCTGTTGATATACAAATATGTCACTGTAAAACTGACAATGTATGAATATATGGTTTAAACATATCTTATAAACAATTAAAATCATAACAGAAAATAATGAAAATAGATTTTAACTCTGTAATATAAAATATAAACAATAATACATTCAGTATAGATAGAGCAACTACAGGTCTATTATTTAATTCCCTGTAGAAAATAAAATTTATTGCTGCTTTGTTTTATTTTAAAATTTTTCCATAACTTTTTTGGCATATAATTCACATATCATACAGTTCAATAGGCCAACCACATCAAAAAAGAGCTGTGCAATTTTTACCACAATCTGTTTTAGAACACCTTTCTCATTCTTGTACTTCTCATAATTAGCTACCCATTTTCCCCCAACTTATCCTGCAAGCGCCCCCAAATACTCTCTCTTTGGATTTACCTATCCTGTATTTCATATACAGAACACCCTAAGTAAACAAAAAAAAACAAAACAGCCTAACAAAAGCAACAAAACACTAACATGTTAGATTTTATAGTTTGAGTGATAAATGTATTGACCATTTAAATTTATTAAAAATAATAGCATTAAACATAACTATTAAAATATTTACTATGACAACACATTTGTTCACTGAATACTTATTGATAGCTTAGTATGTTCAGAGTACTCTACAGTTATAATTTGACATATGCCATAACTCTTCTATACTCTGAACCACAAAACACGTTCTGATTTCCCTAAAACATAAAAAAAAAAATACCTGAGTTCAAAACTTGTGGTTCTCTCCTTCTCGACATAATTCTGGCTCACCACTAAAAAAAAATTCTAAATAGTTTTCTATAAGTTATTTTTAAAAAAACAAGCGTATTGATTTGGCACATGCATTTTTTCACTTTTCTAGACAATAAAACTTATGGGTGAGACCAAAATAATAGTCCCCAAAGTATCTGGGTTTCAATAAATTTCCAAATCTATTTTCTATTTTCCCCTTCATGGTATCATAAAGGTCTAATTAATTGAATAAGGAAGGGGAAATTTAATTTCAGAATGTACGAACCACTTCAACATCCATAGTATGCTCTCATGGAAAGAACACACAGCTTGAAATCAGGAACCTGATGTGACTTGCCCTTCACTTGCCAGATGTCCTAGTGATGCAGTGGTGAAGCACTCTGTGGCCAGTTGAGAGACCAGAGGTTAAACTCCATAAGATCTTTCCGTGAGTGTCTCTGTAAAGATGTTTTGCCATGGAATTCCTCTGGGGCAACACTATTGTGTTCTTTTGTATCTGTAGGAAACATCACTGGGCTTGATAGAAAAGTTTTTGTCTTTTTATGAACGTTTATAAGAAATACCACTGACTTATCAATTATTGGCTCATAACTTTATCAAAGTTTCATCTCTGCAGAGAATTTATTGTTGTGATAATGATGACTGATATTTGAAAGCTTTCCCTGTGGAGTTGCTGATATTGATGTTTAACATCCATTTAATGAATTTTTGGAGAGCATACATCATATACAGTGTATAAGTATAATTTTTAAAGTGTGGGGGAATGATACCATTGTTGACATTATTTTAGGAAATCATTACTACATAGTTTTAAATTACTAATATATAATAATTTATTTTGTTGATACACAGCTTTTTAGAAAATCAACTTTCAGTTTGTGTTTTGGTCTCGGTCACTCTAGTGATGTTTAAAGAAATTAATAAAAATGATAAAACCATCCAGAAATAGATCTATGTGCATATATTTATAGCACTAGTATTAAGGTAGCAGATGGACATTGGACCTCCACTCAAGAACTCCCTCAATGAGAGAATACTTTGTTCTATTAAACTAGCATTCCATGATGCTCACCTTCCTGATACTGTCGCTGAAGGCAAAACGGGTATATAAGCAAATGTGGCAAAGAAAGCTGATGATGGTGTCTGGCTATCAAGGGGTAAAGAGTCTGCAGTCTGAAAGACTTGAAGATAAATTAGTGGCCATCTCATTGAGAAGCAACAAAGCCAATATGGAAGAAGCACACCAGCCTATGTGATCATGAGGTATCTCTGGGATCAGGTATCAGGCATCAAAGAACTAAAATTATACCAATGTAAATGAGAGGGAGTACAGATTGGGGGTCTAAAGCTCTTCTGTAGGAAATGGGACGTCCCCTTACAGAAGGGTGCAGGGAAGAGTTGAAGCCGTCAAGGCTCAGTGTAGCAATGATGAACCATAAAACTTTTCTCAAGTTCTTCAATACTTCTTCCTTCCCCTTTCCCCACTATCATGATCCCAATTTTACCTTACAAAATCAGACTAGACAAAAGGATCAATACACTGGTAATCCAGGACAGATAAAACCCTCAGGACCAATGTGAGTCATGATACTAGAAGGTGAAGGGAAAGGTGAGGTAGAAAGAAAGTACCAATCACAAGTATCTACATACAATCCCCTCTCTGGGGCATAGATAACAGAAAACTGGGTGAAGGGAAACAGTGGACAGTATAAAATATGACAAAATAATAATAATAATTTATAAATTATGAAGAGCTCCTGAGGGAGGGTCAGTAGGGAGGGAGGGGGAAAATGAGGAGCTGATACCAAGGGTTCAAGTAGAAATCAAATGTCTTGAAAATGATGATGGCAACAAATGCACAAATGTGCTTGACACAATGGATGGATGGATTGTGGTAAAATTTTTATGAGCCCCTAATAATATAATTTTTAAAGAAAACAAACAAGCAAACAAATGCAACTTCTTTGGGGATGGATTGTATACCTATAATGATGTTAAAACTATTCCCAAATAGAAGTTTGAAGAATAGAATAATCCTTCAGAAATTTCAAAATCAAATTTGCTGTCATCAAGTCAATTCTAAGTCATAGTTGTTTTATAGCACAGAGTAGAATTACTCTAAAGGGTTTCCCGTATTTTAAGTCTTTATGTGAGCAAATAGCACTGTCCTTCCCTCCCCCCCCCCACCCAGAGCAGATGGTGGGTTTGAACCATTAACCTTTTAGTTAAACTATTAAGTTAGTTTAATTTATGATTTAGACATCTGAATGTCTTTTCATAGTCAGTCATTTTATTTGTACAAACCTATTGAATACACACACACACACACACAGAGAGATAGCCAAGAGAACTTAGCCTATTAAGTTACCAGAGATCCATTTCCTATTTATACAGTTCAGCTGAAGGAAATGGCTGCAGAAAAAAAGGATTATTCTGAGAGGTAGGTTACATGACATCCTTTACAGTAGGCAAATATTTTGTTTATGTAGTAACTATTGTTTGGATTTCCCTTGGCTGTGTGTGTGTATTCAACAGGTTTGTACAAATAAAATGACGTTGGGCTATGAAAAGACATTCAGATGTCTAAATCATAAATAAAACTATGAATAGCCTTGAGAAGAATGGAAATTCCAGGACACCAGATTGTGCTTATGCTGAAGTTGTACATGGATCAAAAGGCGAGTGTGCAAACAGAACAATGGAATATTGCACTGTTTGCAATCAAGAAATGTTGTATATTTTCACTATACTTATTTAGCCTGTATTCTTAGCAAATAAGCAGAATTATATCAAGGAGAACATGGCATCAAGCTTAGAAAGACTGAATGGTAACAAGAAAATGATGGCATCTGAGTTGGAAGAACTGACATCTGACTATGTGCAAATGACAACTTTGTTGCTAGAAGAGGGGGAAACAAGCAATTGCTGATGAAGATCAAGGCTTTCAGCCCTCAGTGTGAATTCAAACTCAGTGTAAAAATAAAGTTCCTCACAAATGAACCAATAGGTAACAACATAATAGATGGAGGAAAGATTGAAATTGTTAAGAATTTCATCTTACTTGGATCTACGACAAATGTTCAAGGAAGAAGTAATTGAGATCAAATGACATCGTGCATGGGTAAATCTGCTTCACAAAATCTCTTAAAATGTTGAAAAACAAGGAGGTTACTTTGAGGACTAGGCTGCACGTGACCTAGGTCACAGTATTATCAATTGCCTCATACGCATGTGACAGTTCACTGTTGAATAGGAAAACTGAAGGACAATCAATGGCTTTGAACTGTGGTGCTAACAAAAAATATTGAAAGTATCATAGGCTGTCAAAAGAACAATACATCTGTCTTCAGAGATGTATGGAAAAAATGATCCTTGGAGGCAAGGATGTTTGGTTCATGATCTTTGGTCATCCTGTCAGAAAAGACAAGTCCCTGGGAAAGGATATCATCATACTTGGTAAAGTGGAGGGACAGCAGAAATGAAGCAGGCCATCAACAAGATGGACTGACACAAGGGCTACAATAATGGGCTACAATTTGTGAGGATGGTGCAGGCAGGCAGTGTTTCAAATTACTACACTTATCGCCACTATGGGTTAGAACTGACTTCCTATTAAAAGCAAACAAATGAACAAAACAAACTCACTGCCATTGCGTTGATGCTGACATACCAAGCCTATGAGAAGGGGTAGAACTGTCTTGAGAGTTTCAACCCTGGCAACAGGGTAGAACCTCCCCATAAGTTTCTGAGACTAACTTTTTTTTTTTTTCGGGCATCACTGCTCTCCGGTGGTGGGAGTATGAGGCCCAGCCCCACTGCTAGAATTGAACCTCTGTCCCAGTGGGCCGCAGTCCCATGCACAACCACTACACCACCGGGGCTCAGACCTCTGAGACTAACTTTTAAGAGAATAAAATGCCCCATTTTTCTTCTTAGGAGCTGGCTGGTGATTTCAACTGCTGACCTTGCAGATTGCAGCTCAACTTGTAAGCAGTCTGTCACTCATTTCTATGATGTATAATAAATAAATCTATACCCTCTTTAGAAAGTGATCATTGAGAATTCAGTTTTGGGAGAAAGGTGCATTAACCCCTGAATGTTTAAAGCACAGAAGACTCACAGGACTTCCTCATGAGGACCACAGTGCAGCTGTCAGTATAGATTGCACCTCAAAGTAGAGAAAGCAATATTGCCACAACTGCACCAATAAACAGCACTATGATAAATGGAGAAAATATTTACATTGTAAAGTTTGGCTGCACAATCAATGTTCACAGAAGCAGCAGTCAGTAAAGCAAATGATGTCTTATGTTGGGAAGAACAACTGCAAAGTGGACTTTTATAAAGATATCACTTTGAGGGCTAGGGCAACTTTTCAACTGCCTCCTATGCATGCAGAATCTGAGCAATAAATAAATAAGACTATCAATAATTGATTCATTTGAATTACAGTGATGATGAAAATTATTGAATATGTCATCAACTTTTATAAGGATAAAAGGAGTTTTGTTCAGTCTGAATGGCCCTAAGTAAGGACACATGGCATCATCTCCCATACATGATATCTAAAGGAAACTGGTCCCAGAGAAGGACAGCATGTTTTGTATAGTACAGGATCAGCAAAGAGAGGAAGGTCCTTAATTAGATAGTTTGCCACAGTGGCTGCCACAGTGACTTCAAAACTAGCAATACTTGTGAGGATGGTAAAGGGATGGGCTTTCTTTCACTCATTTGCACACAGATAATGTTTCTAGGAGTTGAAACAAATGCTACAGAACCTAACAACAACATCATACATTTAGAATGAGCGTTGAATATAGTTCACAAAAGAAACATGTTGTGAATTAGTGTTTCTCTTCTCAGAAAAGCTATATAAAATTGGAACTTGTTTAAATAATGAAAAAAAACACATCTGTGTCATATGAGGAAACTGATTTTACAGCATCCAACAATAGCATATTTATTAAATGTCTACATCTAAGGTTGTTCTTCTAATGTCAAATAATAGGAAAATATATAAAATTAGTTTGAGTCAACAGTGGCTAACATAGGATATTAAGTATGAGTTCTAGTTTCAGCTTACCCATTGAATGATTGGGTCAACATAAGTTCATTTGTAAGATGATTATATTTATTAATCAAAACATGGAGAAAAGTTCATGTAAAATTATAGTGAATAAAATGTTCTATAAAATGTTCTTTAAAGCAGTGTTCTATAAAAATGTTCTATATAAACTGGAATTCTTATCATTATTAAATAAATACTGGGTTCCACTTAGTTAAAAATCAATATTATGGAGAATATTGAATGTCATAAAAATTGATAAACAATTATATTAAAATTATAAATCTGTATTACTTTACACTTCAACTGTTTTGTATACATGATTCCATTTGGTTTTCATGCAAAATTTTGGAGCTATAAATTTTGTTTCGCTTTATAAATAAGAAAACTAAGGTTTGGAGTAGTGTTTCATAAAATCACAGAATCTGTTGAGAAATGTCATCCAAAATGACCCTTATGCTGAGCTATGGTTTTATAAATAACTTTGTCTCCATACTCCTATTTAATGAAATATCAAGTTACTGTTCTTTATTCCCTTACATTTGGGCTTTGAGTTTTAGTGGCATAGTCAAAATAACCTTTGAGTTGATATATGTTTTTTCCCTAGCCATTTGATAGTCTTATGAAAAAGAGAATTGGTATTTGTAATAAACAAATATTGCTTAATTTATGGGTTACAAAATTAGCTACGTGCACATCTATTTAAAAATAAGTGTTTCTTTTTAATTATCTTAAAACCACTCAACTATTCATGACACTAAATATTTTCTGAGAGAAATTTTCCCCCTATTTTTGTTACTTAGTTTATTGAATAATTTTTTACTTATCTAGATTTTTAAAAATTACTGAGATATTTTGGCATATTTTAACACTGTGGTAAACCATTAAGAATTTCTAAATATGCTTTGAGTATTGCTTTTTTAACCTCCTGACCTAGTATAGCACCATTTAATTTCCAAAATAAAAATAACTCAATTTTCATGTACAAATTCACCTCTGTTCAAGCCCTGGGAACAACTCTGTTCTCAGATGTGGAAAATATAAAACATCCTAAATTAAGATACCAATCCTCAGTGTCACCTGAGCTTTATTGATACAATTGGGTTTCTTATCTCAACCTGGCTAATTTATTGAGTTTTCTAGAGTCTACTTTCTAGTTTTCTAGTCCTTAGCTTTCACTTTTTTGAAAGAATCAAACCCTGCTTCTAAGCCTATTCTGAAACCCATTTTTCAACTTATTCACTCATCCTTTAGGGTCTTAATATATTCCAGGCACAATACAAGTGCTGGAAATTCGCTTGAATTGTGTCTGGGACATTTTAAGATTAGCCAAATTGTGACAAGAAAGACCCAGATTCCTTCAATCACTCACCTCATTTTGTTAGATTAGCATCCTTCACTTACATTTGCTGACTAGAGATGTCACGTGTGTCAGGGTATATGTTGACACATTATACGCAGCCTAAAAATATTGGTTGAATGAAAAGAAGTATAAACAAAATGATTTCTTTTTGTCTCTCTCAAAGTCAAATTGTTTTATGGTATTCTTTTTTTTTATTTGATATGTTTTTTTTTATTCATTTTATTGGGGACTCATACAACACTCATCATAATGTATACATACACACGTTGTGTCGTTGTGTCAGTAGTTACATCTTTTCTGGGATGGGGTGGGGTGGGGTTCTTTTTTTTTTTTTTGATTTGGGAGAAGTAAGCCAGTTTTATAGGGCAAGCAAGCTTAGGCAATTAGCATATCGTGATCTTCAAAATTAACAAGTGAATGGCAGCACAGCTGCAAGTCAGGCTTCAGAGGCCAGGGCTGTTTACAGTTACAAAGGCGACAAACTACAAACCCCAGGCAACAA
>PVJH01014219.1:0-47400 GCA_004026705.1 Nesogale talazaci
AATGATCTCTATTCTTGTCTTTTTATAAAAGAGAGGTCATACAATATTTGTCTTTGTTGCTTGACTTATTTCACTTGTTATTATGCCTTCCAGGTCCATTTATTTTATGTTTCATTAACTCGTCATTATTCTTCAAGGTTGCATTGTATTCCATTGCGTGTATGACCCCAAACTCGCTGTCCACTCATCCATTTGTAGACTCTGGTTGTTTCCAGTGAATATTGGTGGGTTTTATGGGTCTGACAATAAAAAAGTTGCGAATTCAAACTCGCTAGTTGCTCCCCACATAGGATAAAGGTGACTTGCTCCCATAGAGATTTAAAGTCTTTGAAACTCTAAACGAGGTTCCTATGGATCATAATTGAGAGAGTGATTTTGGTTGTATTCATTCGTTTGTTATTATGAATTAAGAAGCAATCCACACAGGTGTGGATATGTCTGTTCGTGTCATCATTTTTAGGTGGCTAGGGTACATGCACGAGGAGCAATGGTGGTGTAATGGTCACACTTTGGACTGCTAACTTCAAGATCAGCAGTTGTTATGGTTACATGTTGGACGGATCATTTCAAGGTCAGCAGTTCAAAACCGCTAGCATCTCCTTGAGAGAAAGATGGGGCTTTGTACTCCCATCAGCAGTGACAGTCTAAGAACCTCACAGGGGAAGTCGGGCTCTCTCCCATGGGGTTGCTCTGAGTCAGATTGACTCGATGGCAGTGATTTCTGAGATTATGGATTAGGTGAAGGCTTACAGAGCAGATTATCAGCTTTTGTTTAAATCCATACACATTTCATTTCTATTCACTTATTGCAATTTCCTCAGTCACTTGTTTCAGTTTCTCCTTATGTTTCCTGCTTTAGTTCTGCTTTCCTTCCTAAGCCTCTAAATTTCTTTTTCTTAAAAAATATATTTAATTGGGAGTTAATACTTAATGTCACAGCACGCCATTGTTCAATCATGTCAAAAAGAATTGCATAATTGCTACCACAATCAGTTTCCAAACATTCATTGTCTTCCTGCCTAGCCCTCTACATTTTGATGAATAAATGTGGCCCTTTTGATCTCAAGTTATTATTTCACTATGGGGGTGGGTTTGGTTTCAGATCTGAAGGGAGACTAAAGGTCATAATCTTGGGAGTCTTACCTGCCTCTTTTCGACCAGTAAGCCTGCTCTCTTTTGTGACTTTGAGGTTTTTCTCCACCTTTTTCTCACACTCAACCCATCACCTTCTACTGTGACCTTCTCAGAACACAGCCAGGCACCATCCAGTTCTGGTCTCAGTGTTGTGGAACCTGATATTTGCATGGTCGGCGAGTTCCTGGGACTTTCTAGTTCACAAAGACATGGTTTCTGTATGTCTTTTTATTTTTATCACTCTTCTTTCCTGCAGATAAGGAAAGACCAATGTTGCACCATAGACTCTAGCCTCCCCTAGGATATAGAACCCTGTCTTTGTGAACAAGACTACACCAGCAAATCAAGGTGTCTGCTGAGATGGTGATCTTGATTCTCCAGACCCAGCAATTCATTCCCTCAAAGAGTCTGATTATCTCTAAGAAGTTGTCATAATTTTTCTTCTTCTAGTTTTACCACACTGCTCATTTCATTTCTTGTATTATTTACATCTTTGCCATTTTCCCTTTTGTCAGATTTTCCAGTGATTTGTTGATTTTGCTAATGGTGTCAAAGAACTTTGTGTTGCAGATTTTTTTCTAATGTTTTTCTGTTTTCTGTCTTATTTGCTTCAGCTGTAATATTTATTATTTATTTTCTTCTGGAAACTCTAGGCTACTTTTGCTGCACTTTTTGTAAACATTGGAGATAGAAGTATTGATTTTCATTTTAGTCATCTTTTTGATGTGTGCTTACCGTTATAAATTGTTCTTGCATGCCTGTTTTTAATGTCTCAAAGGCTTTAATATTTCATATCTTCAATCTTGTTTGTTTCAAGGGATTTTAACATTTAATTTTATTTCTTGTTACCCAGTAGTTCTTAATGTTCTTAATGTTGTTCAATTTCTACGTATTTGGTCTTTTTCCCCTTGATACCTTGGTTTCAGTCTTCCAAGTCTGTTTTACTTTGTACATTTCATTAGATGGGTTCAGTTATGGGTGGTATTGTTAAGCCTGCTAATCTCAGGTTGTTTTCTTCTGATTTTGATTCTTTGTGCAAAGAACTACTCTATCTTTTGTAAAACTGTCCTTTTTCTAACAAATTTCTCTAGTTTCTGTTTACCTGTAAAACATCCTAATTTCAACGTTATGTTTGTACTCAACAATTTTGCTGAGTATATACTTCTTAGTTGTTTTTTTTCAGTGTTTCATATATAAATCATCTTATTGCCTTCTTTTTTCTCCTATTTCCTTCTTGACTGTGAAGTCAAGAAATCAAAGCTTAGTCTATGTTTCCTTTACTGAGCTGTGTTCATGATCATTTCCTTGCCTTTGACTTGAAATATGCTGATGGTTTACTTTGGGGATATATCATAGTTGGGGTTCATTCAGCTTCTTGAATATATATCTTCATGTCTTTCATGGTGTTGGAGAAGTTTCCTTCAAACAGTTCTATCTGGTTACAAGAAAAAAAGACATGGGTAGTGGGGGAACAGGGTACTAACCCACCCAAAGGGAGAGTGTTGTTTATAACTCCACAAGAGAGGGAGAGAAAGACCAGACTTCAACCCAGTGCACCAAGATGTGAAATACAACATAGCGGCATGAAACAGTGAACAATGAGAGAGGTCTGTGGGACTGGCACCAAATCTAACCACGTGGACTACTCCCCCCCCCGCCCCCCATCCTCCTGAAAAATGCACTTCAGAGGATAGCATCTAATTTCAACTGCCAGGCCAGCAGTTCAAAACTATCAGTTGCTTCATAGGAGAAAGACAAGAGTTTCTACTCCCATAAAAAATTTCAGTCTTTTTAAAAATTTCAGTCTTGTAAAACTCACGGAGGCACAGCTACCCCAATAGTCTAGGGTCCCGATGATTCAGAATTAACTCGATGGCAGTGAATTTGCTATTTTTGGAGCTGTGAGATGTTATCTAAGATAACTTAGATAGAAATGGACTCGGGTTGTGGCTGAGGTCAGGGTGCTCAATACTGAGATGACCCTTCTGGGCCTGAGGGCAGCTGAGGGAGAGGTGGGTGGTTATGGGAGGAGTTCGTGCTCACCCTCCTGACCAACACTGCCCTTCATGCTGTTCTTGTGAGGCAGTGTCCTGCACCTGCAGGTGAGGGCATGCTGCAGATCCACAGGTATGTGGCTCCCACCCTCGCCAGCTCCAGAGCCTCTTCAGGGTGGAGTAACTGACTGACTGTTGGGAGAAGGAGGGTGGGGGATGGCACTTCCTTAGAGAGCTTGTGCTCCAAGAGAGGAGCCTGCCCTTCTCTGCAGCCATCACCAGTGGGTGCCGGAGTTGGTTCTGAGGAGGCAAAGCTCAGTCTCACCAGGCCTTGGCAGGCCAGCTCGTGACTCGCCTTTCTCGTTCCTCTCCGGATGCTCTCGTGCACTTTCTCTCTCCACAGACATCCAGTCCTTTACTCTGAAGCCAGGGCTCTGCATTGCCAGGCATATCTGCTCTTCACACTCTGTTTTACCGGGGCTGAGTAGCCTCTCTGCCATCTTGCCAAGGGTCTGCATCGATTCTTATGAAAACCTCTTGGTATGTTATCTTGCATTTTACTTTGCTGCACTTGGAATTCTCTCGTAGTCTTTGGTTTTCAAGACTTTTATTAGAATGTGGTGTGGAGTTCATATTTTTGTGCCTCTTTTAATTGAGGCCTCTTTTAATTAAGGCCTCTAATTTTCTCTAGTTGCATGGTTGTTCATGTTCTTACAAATTCCTTTAATTTCTGTGTATCTGGAAATGTCCTAATTTCAACATCATATTGTAACAATAATTTTGCTGGGTTTCTCCTTTTTTTATACACATTGTGAAATATTTATTTCTAATGGAAAATAAGTGAAACTTTGTCTTGGAGCATGGTGTAGCATGGGTTACAAACAGTATGTGGCTGGACCCATCTGGAGACAGATAGAGGAGCAGTGTCTCAGATCCTACAATCATCGGAAATAGGTGTTTCGGCAACCCCAGCGAAAGGGTCGCGACCCACAGGTTGAGAACTGCTGCTCTCAGCCCCTGTGGGCCGGGCTGTGCCATGGCCCCTCATTTCCCGTGAGACGATCTCAGGTCAATCTTCCCACGGCTCCTTCAGCACGTCTATCCACCTAGGCCCAGGGACACGCTGTGGGGGTTGGGCTGTTGCCTCCAGTTACGCAGCGGGAGTCATCTGGAAACTTGATGGTTTCCAGCTCCATGCGGAGACGGTGGTTTTCCCACAGGAGGTCCCTGTTCCTGGTCTCGATCTGCTGCAGCTCCGTCTCCAATTCGGCTTCGTATTCTCGGCTGCCCTCCTGGAATTCCTTGGGTGTTCTTCTTGGGTATTCTCTGCCCTCTGCTTGCAGGTCATAGCCAGGTCTTTCCAGTAGTTAGCTGCTTCTTCCTCGGACTGAAAGTCTTCTTTCCGGAGACTTCCATTGCAAGACAGGAAGAGGTCTACTCTTCTTGGTGCATGGTGTCGGCCAGGGGAAGAGAGGACCCCGCAGTGGCGACGGCTGTGTGGCCGGGTTTATTCTTCTTAATTGGCTCTCCTAGACTCCCCTCACCCCACTCCCAGCATTCTACAGCTTTGAAACTTGCTTATTTATTTTTTAGAGGGGCATCACTGCCTCTGGTGGTCGTGGGAGCTGCCCAGTGCCGTTCCTGGGAGCCACCGCTGGATTTGAACCACCAAACCTGCGGGCCGCAGTCCGCACTCAACCACTTACGCCACCGGGACTCAGCATGGAACTTGTTTCTATGACTTTTTATTGTTGTGCGTTTCAGGAATCAAATAATTCTATTCATTTTCTTCATTGAATTTTTTATTTCCTTTTGGATTTATTGACAATTTCATTAGTTGGTCTTCTATTTCATTTATTCTACTTTCTCTTGGACTCGATTGAGTGCTTTTCTTCCACTTTCCTACTTCTGTTACTTTGTCCTTCAAATCTAACACTTCTCGTTGTTTCATTTTAATCTTTTCAGTTTCCTCTCATTTTGTTCTTCGCAAAAAGGAAGAACACACCCAGCATATCTCATGCTAAAAAAATAGGAATTCCAAACACTTCACAGTGCTTTTATAGAACATGTAAACAAGAGGCAGTCATTTGAACAAAACAAGGGAATACTTAATGTTTTAGAATAAGGAAATGTATCACCAAAATTGTATACTTTCATCACATCGTTTAATCTGTGTGCTGAGCAAAAACTGCAAGAAGTTGGAGGTTATGAAGAAGAACATGACATCAGTCTTGGAGGAAGGCTTAGATGACCCAAGTTGGCTTGCTGAAAGTGAGGAAGATTTGAAGCACTCTATAAAAATCAAAGTCTACAGAGTTCATCACTGAGTGTACTCACTGTAAATAAAACAAAAAGCCTAACAACTGGGTCAACAGACAAACAGGAAAAAGATTGGAGCTGTCAACAATGTAATTCTGTTTGGATTCACAATCAATCCTTATGGAAGCCTCAGTCAGAATATCAAATACCATATGACATTGGGCAAGTGAGCTGTGCGAAACTTCTTTAAAGTGTTGAAGAGCAAGGATGTCACTTAGAGGATTAAGACGTGCCTGACCCAAACCATGATACATGCACACACACACACACACACACACATATACCACATATTTAAATATCATATATAAAATTATTATATTCAGGGCTTTTACACCCTATCACAATCCATACATAGATCCAATTGTGTAAAACACATTTGCACATATACTGCCACCATCATTTTCTTTTTTTTTTTTTTTGCCACCATCATTTTCAAAACGTTTTCTTTCTACTTGAGTCCCTGGCATCAGCTTATTTTTTCCCTTCCCCCACAAAACCCCAACAATTCACAAACTACCATTCTCTTTTATGTCTTCTACCAACCAACCAACTGCCATCTCCGCTTACCCACCTCTGTTATCCATCCCCCTGGGATGGATGGGGCTGTAGGTAGGGCATTGTGATCAGTTTTCCCCTTCTCTCCCCACCTTCCCATTACCCTCCTGGTATCGCTACTCTCATTATTGGTCTGGGGAGAGGGTATCTGTCCTGGATTCCCTGTGTTTCCAGCTCTTATCTTACCAGTGTACTTGCTCTGGTTTAGCCGGATTTATAGTTAAATTTTTAGTAAAATTGATTTTTAGTAAAATTGAGCTCATGATAGTGGGGGCAGGGAAAGCGTTAAAGAACTAGAGGAAAATTGTAGGTTTCGTCCATGTTATACTATGCCCTGAACTGGCCCATACCTTCCTTATGACCCTTCTGTAAGGGGATGTCCAATTGTCTACAGATGGGCTTTGGGTTTCCACTCCACACTTCCCCTCATTCACAATGAGATGATTTTTTTTGTCCTGGGTCTTTGATGCCTAATACCTGATCCCACGGATGCCTCATGATCACACAGGCTGCTGTGCTTCTTCCATGTGGGCCTTGTTGCTTCTTAGTCAGATGGTTGTTTATCTGCAAGCCTTTAAGACCCCAGAAGCTATATCTTTTAAGAGCTGGGCACCATCAGCTTTTTCACCACATTTCCTTACGCATCCATTTTGTCTTCAGCGATTGTGTTGAGAAGGTGAGCCTCACAGAATGCCAGGTTAATAGAACAAAGTTAAGGGAGTACGTGAGTAGAGGACAATGTCCATCTGCTACCTTCATACTTAGCATATAAATGGATGTACATAGACCTATTTCCCTATCATTGCATATAAATATATTTACATATGTACATGTTTGTGTTTAGACCTGTACAAATGTCCATTGCCTCCTAGTTCTTCCCTCTACTTCCCTTTCCTTTCTTCTCGTTACACTATCATGGTCGGCCTTCATTTGGGTTTCAGCCATTTCTCTGGGCTACATTGCCCTTGATCAAGCCCTACCAGTCTTCCAATATCCTCCTCACCATGGATATTAGTTCACTTGTGTCCCTGGATTTGTTGACACCGTTCTTCCTTTCCCTCACCTCCCCCTCTCCGGTGTGTTCCTGGAACTGTAGACCTGCTGTTTTCTCCTCCAGATTGTTTATCCTGCCTATCTTATCTAGATAGACCTGCAGAGACAGTAATAAGCACAAAAACAAGACAAAGCAAAACTAAAAAAGACAACAAAACCAGCAACAGCAAAAATAAAAGCCTATAAATAGTTCCTGGTATGTTGACCTTTAGGGGTGTTTTTGGTCGAATCTCATGGGGTCCCATGCCCTGACCCCAATGTCTATTTTTGGTATTTCCTGGAGACTACATTGCTTTGCGCCCCTTGCTGCTCTGTTGCATGCCCTTAGTGTGGTGGGGTCAGATCAGGCATAATTCCCACATTGTCCCCATAGTGCTATGGACCAGTGAGGAATGTTGTGTCTTATGATGGGGCTGGCCCGATGGTCCTCTCTGGGCATTGGTTGCTCTGGGCAGGTTGTTCTTAGGGCTTCGTGGGCCAGCATGTGCTCCACTCTCTCTCCTTCCCTCTTTGTTTGCTCCTGTGTGCTCTGATCAGACGTCCATCTCCCTGAGCTGTAGCTTCAGTGCTGTCCTCTGAAGAGCATTCTTCTGGTGGGGAGGGTGTGTGTGTGTGTGTGTGGCCTCCATGTAGTTGGGATTGGGGCTGGCCCCACAGACCCTTCTATTGGTTCCCTGGTTCATGCCAGTATGCTGCATTCATGCCTTGGCACACCTGGTTGAAGCCTGGTCTCACACTTCCTCTCCTGTGGAGATATAAACAATACCCTCTGCTTGGATGGGTTAGTTCCCACTACCCAAAGCCATGATATTTTTAATCACCTCATATGCATGTGAAAATTGGACAATGAACAAGGAAGACCTCAGAAGAATTGAAATGGTTTCGGTGAAGAATATTGGAAGTCCCTGTCTTGAAAGAAATAGAGCCCAAATGCTCCTTAGAAGCTTCAATGGGGAGACTTCATCTCCTGTACTTTGGACATGGTATTAGGAGAGACCAGTCCCTGGAGAAGGACATCCTGGTTGGTAACATTGAGGATCATTGTTTTAGCTGATCATATTAATGTTCTCCATTGCCTTTTCCCACAGAAAGAATGCACCTGTTTCCTGGGTATTTTATCTGGCAAAGTCCACTCATAGCCACAATTCATGTTTTTCAAAACTTTTTATTTGCCATCAATAAATCATCGATCTTGTAGAATCTTAAAAAAAAAAAAGAGAGAAAAAGAAAGAAACTTGTTTAGCATCATAGTCTGAAAATTAGCCATTTTGGGCATTATCTTGGCTTCGATAGGCAAAATTTCCTGTCTTTCTTGTTTGCTTTTGACTGACCTTCTCTTGCGATTTTTTGTGTTTTACTACTTTTTTGTTCAACATAGACCCTGTCTTTGACTTTTTTATTTCAAATGTTGCCTACTTGTGTTTGTGGGAAACGTTTCTGATGGGATGCTCTGACTGTACAGGGGTCGATGCTGCGCCGACAATGCAGAGTAGGGCACTTCCACACCCACCAACTGCCAAGACTCCGCCCTGGGAGCCTCCAGGGCAGCTCTGCTCAGCCTCGGGGCAGTTAGAAACTCAGAGTGGCCCCAAGGGTAGCAGGCTTGCTATCGTCTTCTGGGAGCCACTAGAGGGCACTCTTAGCCTGAGAGCCTTGTTGTTTTCTTCAGTCTTTCTTCAGAATGTTTGGAATTTAATCTCTGTATTTTGGGATGTTTAATGGTTGAAGGAGTTGAAGGATTAGCTCCCTGCAGACACTGAGATAAGTCTTAGGGCTTGACATTGCGGTGGGAAGGTGGGTCTTTGTCTGCACAGACAGGGTTGCCCAGAGTCCCCCAGTCAGCCTCTGCACCTGAGGTTTTCTATCCATCAGAAGTGTTTCCCTTACCCAGCGACCCTTATGCCTCCCCCTGGTCCTAGTGCCCGAGGCTCACAGGGCCCAGCAAGATCCAACAGCCCCCTTTGGCAGCCTCATATTTCCTCTCAGCCCCTTCCAAGTGCGCACGAATGCCCACGCGCATTTTGTTCTGTGTTACATTTAACCAGGCCGCCGCTTCCCCGCAGTAGCTCCTCTCTGTCTTCCTGGCCTCAGAGAGCTGTGACGGGGAGGGCTCTGGGTGGTCGTTCTGCCCGGTTCTGTCCTGCTCCTTTTCTCCCTGCGAGGTCTCCCTCTCCCCTGACCTCTCCCGCACCTCTGCCGCCACCTGCAACTCCCAGATCTCAGCCTGGGCTTGTTTCTATTCCTCAGGAGCAGGTAGTCGCAGGGAAATGAATGAGGACGTCCCTTCGCCATCTTGTTCTGGTCTCCCATCATGCCCCCGCCCCCCATTATTTTAGACAATTGGTTGGCAGCTCATGGATAAGCCCACCTTGGAATGTGTAGGCTTATCTTGATTTGAAAGCCATAAAAGCAAGACAGACACGAGGAAAGATAGTTGCCATAGCGCATGGAGATCACCAAGGAAACAAGAAATCGTAGCTGTAAAAACAGCGCTTCTCCCAGAGCTGACACTGAGACAGGCTTCCCCTGGAGCCAGCACCTGACCCTCGGGGTCTGTCGGCTGCGAGAAGGCCGGTGCCTGTTGGTGAGAGCCCCACTCACATGTCTGCTGGGGCAGCGCCAGCTAACTGAGACTCGCTCGCGGTGCTTAGTGTTCAGCGCTTTCCTGCATGATCCTGCACGGCGTTGCCCCCATAGCACCCCCATTGCCATCTGTTCCAACCCCACAAACGAGCTTGATGGTGCTTTCACGCACAGAGATTGGATTACACTTACAAGTCAGTTTAAGAATAGATGGCTTCTATAAAATGCTCCGGTGTCAGTAAGCATCAGACTGCCAGTCACGAAGTTGCCAGTTCGAAACCATCAGCCGCGTCATGGGAGGAAATTGAGGCTCTCTGCTTCCATCCAGCTTTACAGTCGTGGACCGTCCACGTGGGTGACTCGGAGTCAGCGGCACTGTGATTGCACTGGGTTTGGTTTTATAAAATGCTGGATCATTGCGCTCAAGAAGAGAGGTGTCTTTCTTTTCCTGTTTACTCTATTTTTATGTCTTTTAGGAGTATTGTAAGATTCTCGATATAAATTTTAGTCATTCCTTGTTAATTTTCTTCTCTAAGTATTTTATTTGTTGTGACTGTACATGTGGTTGTCACTAATATTATGTTCTCTAACTGAAATATATATACATATATATTGTTAAATCTTTAATTATAGTAAAATGCATCTAACAAAAGCTTGCTATTTTAACCATTTTTAGTTGCACACTTCAAAGGTATTTGTTACATTCACTGTGTTATGTTACCACCACCCATATCCATTTGCAATCACTGAAAACAGAAACTCAATATCTTTTCAGCAATGATTCTTTCTCCCAGCCCTTGGTTACAACTAATAAATGTTTGTCTCTATGCAATTGCCTATTCCAGATATTTCATATAAATGGGAGCGCACAATATTTGTCCTTTTGTGTCTGGCTTATTGCTTCACAATATTTTGTAAAGGTTAAATCAACAGCAAACTAAGGCAGTTACAATTCAGAGAAGCAAAGGCCAGAAATCTCAGTTTTATAACTGAAAAGCAGGGAAAACATTGACAAAGCAATTTAGCACAAGCACTCTCATCCCAGGTCAGCTACTCTGTCAAGTTGTTCTGCTTTAAAAACAGAAGGACGGCATTTGTAAACCTCCAAGATCAAAAAGCGCTGCCATCAAAAACACTTCGTTTCAGGCATTGTGTTAGTCTAGGTCAGGGGTCAGCAAACTCTTGAGACCGAAGAGCCAATCCTGTCCTTCCTGACAACTTTAAAATCACTCAGGAACCTTAAATATGTTTTCCCAAACAAATGAAATCTCCAGGCTCTGAAATAAGAACCTTCAGATGTTTTCAATGTGACTTCAGAGCCACACGTTTACACTGAAAGAGCCGCAGATGGTTCCCGAGCCGCAGTTTGCTGACCTCTGGTACAGGTAAACTAGAGAAACAAATTTACAGAGACTCATATATTTATAAGAGAGAGATTTATATATATAGTGTACATTCAGAAAGCACCCCAACCCAGTCCAGTTCAAGCCCATATGGCCGACACTGATTTACAAAGTCCTCCTTAAACTCACAGCACACACACAATGATGCGGAACGTAGGAGGGTCACAGGCCACTGGGTAGAAGTCTTTGAACCCAGTGGCTGTGTCAGCATCTCAGTGCTGGCAGGGGCTGCCCCAGGCTGCTCCAGCACTCAGGGCTGCATCAGGGTAAGTCCATGTGGCTTCTCCTCAGTGTGGTCTTGCAGAAACGAGCCTCGCCAACTGAAGCAGGGACTGGCTAAGGCAGCTGCACCCTGATCCGACCGTCGGAGAGCAAGAGCCCGGAGAGCCAGAAAGGTGAGGCTCACTGAGCCATGTATCTTGCCGTCCTTCGATTAATCCTACATATGTTTATCTGCCAGGTTGGCACAATAAACCTTGATGATCTCAGGGATCGTGGAAAAATAGACCATTTAAATCTCAAAGGAATGTTCAAAGAGAAGGCAAATTGCTCGCAATGACTAACAGAGAGTTTATATTTTCTTTCATCTTAGTGTCAATAAAATAACAAAAAGGTATAAGAAGAGAGCTAGAGAGATGTAAAAATAATAATATTGAAGGCTGGGGTCTATTGTCAGTTTGAGACTTGAGAGGAAAGGGGTAGAGTCCAGCCTGCCAATCAGGTTGCCGCTTGATGACCTCATTTGGAGCCACTAAGGAGGAAAAGAGCTCGCTGAACGTGCAGGGCACGCGCACACTCCCTGGGAGGCGCTCCTGCTGACAAGGCACATGGAGCGGCACACGAGGGAGCCAGAACCCTGGAGCTGAAGGAGCCACGTGGAGACCCCTGCCGGCACTGAGATGCTTCTGCCACCACTGGATCCACAAGACTCTCCACCCACGGGCCTGCCATCTTCCCGCACTGGAAGTCATCGCATGTGCCGTGCGAGTCTCAAGAGGAATTTACAGACTGGTAAATTCGCATGGTACAGAGATATGGGGTTAACATCAGACTTATTGACTTGATCTGGACTGGGCTAGGATGTGACTCTGTACTTAAAGCTCCTTCCTATACACATAGGAGTGTCTATGAAGTTGTTTCTCTGGTCTACCTGGGGTAACACAAAGGGTTACAAAAAATAAGGAGGAAACAATAAAATCAATTGTACCTCTCAAGAAAATTCAAACCATTTTTAAAATCCACATATAGCAAGAATTAGTGTCTTAGGCATATATTTATTCAACAAACATTTATTAAGAAGGCTACTAAGAGGCAGGGTCCACTCCTGAAGCTGGCATTGTGAGCTATCAAGTTTACAATTCCACCTTGCACATTGCTCACAGCCTTGGAGGAAGACAGACAAGTGAACGAGGTGGCAGGAAAGTAAAGTGTCGTGGGTCTGTGGTGCCATAGGACTCAACTCACACCATCCGAGGAAGCGAGAAGGGGACACCTTCTCCAGACTTCCTCATACCCCTGAGATGAGGTATCTAAACGAAATATTCAAGAATAGGTTGGATTAGCTGGGGAATGACAAACAATTGGATTTCCAGGCACGTGATGTTCCATGAGTATGATAATTGGCAATATCCAATAGTAGAGCATTCAAAGGGGCAAAGTTAAGGCAACTTGTGAGCCATAACTATAAATACTTGGAAGGAATGAGTCAGTGGGCCTGGGGACTCAGCACTGTACTCTTGGGGTACATCAAGGTCCATTGTCACAAATTAATTTACAAAGCAAATGTTCTGTCCTGCTTTCATGATAGCTATAAGCTATCTTAAGGCTTGTGAGCAACCCTCTAAAATGAAACGATTGAACTCTTCTCCCTGAGACCCCAAAAAGAGTGAAGAAAATCCAAGAAGCACAAAAACAATGAGTCCAAAGGCTTAATGGGCCACACAAACCCCAGTCTCCATGACATGTTGACCAGGAGAACCAGATGGCGCCTGGCTACCACCAGCAACCACTCTGAAAAGTGGGGAGAATGTGAGAATGTGAAACAAAGTTCAAAGGCGTTTTTAAAAGAAGACCAAGTTTACTGGCCAGATAGAGACTGCAAAAACCCCTGAAGCGATGGTCCTTGGTCACCATTCAATTCTGAAAATGAACTCAGCCCTGTGGCTCAGTTTTCAGTTGACCAATGCACAAGATGAAAAACTCCTTGGACTAATCAGTCATTTAGAATAATCAACCATCTAAGATCAAGACAGCAGCATTTCTCTAGGGACAAAGTTCAGAAGGGTTAGGAAAGAAAGAGGATTGGAGGCGGGAAACACAGAGAGGAGGTGGGATGGTGATGTCACATTGAGAGATTGCAATGAATAAGATGAACAGAATGTGTATAAGCCACCCTGTCTGTTCTCTAAACCGTCACCCAATTCACAATAAAAGGTGAAAACCAAAACAGCAACAAAAGGACAACGTTTGTCAAAAGACAGAGTTCAAAAGACAGGAAGGTGAGGAAGACAGAGCCATGGAAGTGGGAAACACAAGGTAGATGAGTGATGTTATATGTAGGTTTGCAATCAATGATCTGAAACAAAATGTGCATGAGTTGTTCGATGGAAAATTGATTTGCTCTGTGAACCTTCACCCAATTCACAATAAAGGGGTCTTTTGTTGCTTAGGTGCTAAAAAAAAAAAAAAAAAAAAAAGACCCTGAAGTTCCTAGCTTAAAAAAAGAAAAAGGCAAAACTCATCAGATGCTCCAAATTCCAGAGCAACAAAATATGTAAGCAAAGAGGTGATTGATGTCCAAAAAGTGAAACTCTGTTTGGATCTCTTGCTTCAGAATGTAGGGAAGAGACGGGCAGTCAGGGGACAAGAGAAAACGAGGCGGTGCGCCTGCTTCTTAGGCGAGGAGGAGGGTGTTGCTGGACAGGTAGGCAGGCTTTTCAAAAAAGGATTTTGTGTCTCATGTAAAGTCTTTGAATCTAAATCTGAATACCTTGGGGAGCCTTGAGGGATTTTAAGAAGGCAAATAATAGCATGAGATTTTCGGTTTGGGCAAAGCACCCTGACTTCATGGAGAGAGGTAGACTACGGAGTGGGTGCGGAAGGAGAAAGATGATGTGGTAATTAGGAGGCAAAAAGCACCAAGTGGGGCTGAGCCCCGGTGGCGTAGTGGTTGTGCGCGGGACTGCGGCCCACTGGGACGGAGGTTCAATTCCAGCAGCAAGGCTGGGCCTCCTACTCCCACCACCGGAGGACAGTGATGCCCCCAAAACCAAAAACAAACAAAAAAAGCACAAAGCTCTAGAAGCAGTGAGACAGGAGAAGAGAAACAGGAAGAGATGTGAACCATAATAAGGAAAGAGAATTCGGAGGCCTTGGTAATTGATTTTGAATGAAAGGTAGAGTGGATGAGAGGCAGGAAAAGTCATCCAGAGAGTTTTCTGTTGTTTTTTTTCCCAACAGTTTTGTTGGCATGTAGTTTACATATCATACAGTTTAATTGTTGAGTCATATGGTGGATATTTGGTACAATGATTAACATACCAATTTTAGAGCACTCCATCCCCCACCCCCAACACACACACAGGTGGTTAAAACCCTTAAAAGAGTCATGCAATTGCAATGCCTTCTGTTGCTCCCTCCCCGATGCTGCCCACAGGGGTGCAGACTTGGATGCCTGGGGCGCTCAGGAGTGAAGAGTTTGGCTAAGTTCCATTTGTCACTCTCTGTATTGACTATACTTGGAAGAATCGAAAAGTTCATTAGGCCGGTGGTTCTGAAACTTTCTGTGCAAAAGAGACATCTGATGATCTGGGGGGAGCCAGGGAGTCTAGCAGGCACTCAGGTGATGCTGAGTGGCTGCTCTCTGAGCACACTTGGAGGAGTCAGGCACTAAATGGTCAGGCTGCGTGGATAACTGATTTCTATAGAAAGAACCACGTGATGCCATTTACCGTAAATTTACTAGCACAAATGAGATGAAGAAGGGTTGTTTTTAGAGGAATGCCTTGGTAAGCGCGTGGGATGGTCTGTAAGGTCAGAAGGACGCAAGGGAGGGAGGGATGGCCGAGGGGTGAAGTTGCCCCATTTGGGGAAGAGGAGTAAGATGGAGCATGCTAAGAGTTGGGCCACGTGCTCCATCCCAGGGTCCTCTCAACTCAGCGAGTCCACATGGATCACGAGTGACCTTACTGGGAAGTTGGGGGAAGTGGGTGTGTCTGTGCGTGTGTGTGGGTGAGCCTGTGAGCATATGAATGTGAACGTGCACAAGAGTATGAGAAGGTGAGTGAGTGAATGAGTGATCTGAGTGCAGTAAGAGTGTGGGGGAGTGCACTTGGGAGGGGGGCCAGAGTGCAGTGTGTGAGTGACTGGGGGATTGCATGCGTGTTCTGGCAAAGCTGATCTCTGCATCCAGCTAGTGCTTAGTCAAAGGCAGGGTCAGCAGCAAAGACAAATGAGACAAAAATGCCCGCTGACATCTGGGCTTCATGAAGAGCATCTCAGCCAAGCCGAGCATGCAAGGTGATGAAATATTGTCCCCACATGACACTTAAAGCATTGATCAAATTCTCTACAGAGAAAGAGTCACCAGGTGGACTTAAACCAAATCCAAATCCAAATCCAAAGATAGGACGGATGTTGAATTATGTCCCAAAACACATTTGAGGAAAAGAATAAGCACAAATTAAAATGAATTCTTAGGCAACTGTAAGAAAGAAAGACATTTTAACCATAGTATGTGACAAAACAGATT
Organism: Nesogale talazaci; assembly: GCA_004026705.1. Lineage (NCBI taxonomy): Eukaryota > Metazoa > Chordata > Mammalia > Afrosoricida > Tenrecidae > Nesogale > Nesogale talazaci. The sequence goes on from PVJH01014219.1 coordinate 15,792, forward strand.
TTAAACAAAAGCTGGAGGAAGTGAACAATGACACATGAGAAAAATATAAGGCCATATTCATCATATGGCATACATTTAATCAAAAGACATACATGTACAAATATATAGAAACAAAAATGTGATCCACTAAGATGTAAATTTAACTCTATTTGGATTTCTTAGTACATGGCAATCAGAATGAAGCAGATAAAAAATTTTAATTTTTTTAAAGTATAGAGATCAAAAGCATCATTAATGGGTAGAATTACCAGACAATTTCATCAATTTTATGAAAAATTATAGAAACTCATCCTTTTGCCTTGGAGTGTACCTGGAAGCAAGATGGGTCACCAGCAGCTCCACTGGAGCCACCCACGAAAATTTGGCCCAGGTTCTTGTTCTGATTTGGAAATATGGCTTCAATATGTGCAGTCAGTGTTTCCATCAATACACAAAGGATATCAGCCTCATCAAGCTCGACTAAGTAATCTTTGGATTGACTACCTAACAGAAGAAACAAATGTCAACTATTTGTACATAAAATTAAAAAAAATCAAGTCTGAACAGAAATAAAGTAAAAATTATAGACCCTCAACTGGTTAAGCAAAAGTTGGGAGTCCAAACCCACATGGGGACTGTGTGGAGATAGAGTTGATGATATACTCTCATAAACATTAGGCATGTAGGTGGTGACCTGTTGGCTCCTGTATTAGTCTGGGTAGACCAGAGGAACAAATTCACAGACACACACATATGGATATAAGGAAAGGGTTTATATACAAGAGGAATGGGACATTGAGAAAGCATCCTAGCCCAATCCAGTATAAAGTCATAAGTCTGACAATAGCCCATATGCCTGATAATAGTCTATAATGTCCCCTTCTGACTCACAAAGTCATAGGCCAGTGGGTGCAGGGTACTGGCGCTGGCAGGGGTCCCCTCATGGCTCCTCGCTTCCAGGGCTCAAGGTCCATCAAGAGCATCCAGTGGTGGTAGAAGCAACTCATGGCTGGCAGGATCTCCATGTGTCTTCTCCAACTTCAGAGGTCTGGTTCCATCAGGGTAAAGCCATGTGGCTTCTCCTCCGGCTCCTTCAGCTCCTTCAGCTCCTTGGATGCTGCCATCTTGTCTAGTTCCTTAGTTCATTGTCTCAGAGACTAACTCCCAACAACTGGGGAGATAGCTTCTCATCTCCATCAGGGAAATATGGTGAGATTTCCCAGAAGTCTCAAAAGAAAACCATGCCCACATGGAGGCCTCATTGGCTACTCAATGGCTATCTCCAGATTAACAAGCTAGACTCCACCCCTACATCTCATTCATGAAATTAACATAAGCAGATGACCGCCACAGTTTCAGTCACTTCGACCCTGTACAAGAGAACAAAGCACTGTTCAGCCCTGCACCATCCTCAAGATGACTGTTAGAGCCCTTGGTTGCAACCACTGTGTCAATTTATTTTATTGAAGGCCTTTTAGGGACTTCATAAAGACTTTAACCTAGGTGGCAATCAACTCAAGAGGTCCTATTAACAACTTTTTTTTTTTTTTGGCATCACTGCTCTCCGGTGGTGGGAGTAGGAGGCCCAGCCCCACTGCTGGAATTGAACCTCCGTCCCAGTGGGCCGCAGTCCTGCGCACAACCACTACGCCACTGGGGCTCAGCCCTCTATTAACAACTTTTACGTTGTTAGGTGAACCTCTCTCACCTTCCAAACATCATATAATAGGTGTGGAAGTTAGACACTTTTGGCTAAGGGTGGAGTTCAACCCATCAATCAATTGGTTAGCCTGATGGAAGTTTTTTTGGGGTGTGACCTTTCTTATAAGTGCAAGATTGAACAGAGGCAATTCCTCTCTGCCACTCTTCTTTCCTCTTCACTGGTCTTCGCTGGGACTCTGTCTGCTGTGGCCCCACGTGGGACGCCTACCCTGAGAGCTGGCTGCACTGGCAGCTCCCACCAACCGTGGACCCCTGGACTCGGTGCTCACGGCCTGTGCTCCTACTGTCTCCCACCTCAGCTCTCCCTGTCATCAGCTTGCAGCTCTGTGAATCTGACCAGGGGCCAGGCTAGTATTGGACCTACAGACTTGAGTTGGACTGGGCTGAGACATCTTTTTAAAAAGTTTTATTTTAACAAATTATTTTATTGGGGGCACTTACAACTCTTATAACAACCCATACATCAATTGTAACAAGCACATTTGTACATAAGTTGCCGTCAACATTTCCAGAACATATTCTTTCTACTTGAGCCCTTGGTATCAGTTGCTCTTTTCTTCTTCCCTCCCACCTCCTCATGAACTCTTGATAATTGATAAATTATTTTTATTTTTCTATTTTATATCATCTGCGGTCTCCCTCCACTCATGTTTTTGCTGTTTGTCCCCCTGGGGGTGTATCTCAATCATTGTGATCGGTTTCCCTCTCGCCCCCTTCTCTCCTCACCTTCCTCCTATCCTCATGCTTTCACTACTCTCATTATTGGTCCTGAGGGGTCTATCTGTCCTGGATTCTGTGTACATGCTCTGGTCTAGCCAGATTTGTAAGGCAGAACTGGGGTAATGATGGGGGGCTCATTAAAAAACTAGAGGAATGTTGTGTGTTTCTTCGGTGCAATACTGCGCTCTTACTGGATCACTGCTTCCTTGTCACTCTTCTGTGAGGAATGTCCAATTGTCTACATATGGGTTTTGGGTTTCTATTCTGAGCCTGTCTCACTTGTGTCAAAATGATTATTTGTCTTGAGTCTTCTAATGGCTGATACCTGGTCCCGTTGACACCTCATGAGCACACAGGCAGGTGTGATCCTTTCATGTGGACTTTGTTGCTTCCTTGCTAGATGGCCATTTGTTTATCTTTCATCCTTTAAGACCCAAAATACTATATCTTCTAATAGCCAGGCACCATCAGCTTTCTTCACCACATTTGCTTATGCACCCATTTGTCTTCAGTGATTGTGTCAGGTAGGTGAGCATCACAGAATGCCAGGTTATTAGAATAAGGTGGTCTTGTGTTGAGGGAGTCCTTGAGTACCAGTCTGGTATCTTTATACCTAACCTATAACTATATGTACATAAGTCTATACCCTACCATTATATATTAATATATTTACATATGTACATGTCTCTATTTACACCTTCATGAATGTCGTTTGCCTCCTAATGCTTCCCTTGATGTCCTTTTACTTTCCTTCTCTCCCACTATCATGCTCAACTTTCATTTGGTTCTCAGAATCATTGTACCTGATCAACCCCCACTGGGCATTCTATGCCTTCCCACCATGGATTGAATCTCATGTTGTTCCTATGTCCCTGGATTTGTTGGCTCCTGACTCCCTTCCTTCCCCCACCCCCACCACCTCCTCCTCTCCCCTGTGGAAGATGTAAAGTTTATCCTTGGTATAAAGTTCTTTTTGTACATAGATGGGTGTCCAGTGGTCTGTTTCCCCAGACAATCTCGTTTAATACAACAGGTTAAGAAGTTTCAAGTAAAAAAAAAAAAGAATAATATTGAAGCACATATAAAATTGAAGCTGATAAAATTAGAAATATAATATCAAATACTTGCCTGGTGTTTATTATGTAACAGGCACTCTTATATTTGGGAGTATTTTTTAAACAGATATTAACTCATATAACCTTCAACATAACCTTAGGAAGTCAATGTTATTAGCATTCTTATTATTATTATTTGTGTGTGTGTGGGGGGGGGGGGCAGGGCATCACTACCCTGGTGGGAGTGGGAGGCCCAGTCTTGCTCCTGGAGAACTGCTGCTGGATTTGAACTGCCAGGCCAGTGGGCCGCAGTCCTGCACTCAACCACTACACCACTGGGACTCAGCCCCCTAGCATTCTTATTTTGAAGACAAGAAAACTGAGGCAGAGAGCAGTTAGGCGATCGGACCAAGGCTCTGCTAGGAAGGGACAATCATTCCATTGTGTATGTGGGTAGTTGTCCGGTTCACAATTCATAATTCGGTCAGTCCCAGAAATGTGCAAGGAGTGGACACCAGTGCCCATGTCTGTGCCATAAGCCTTTGTTTTCTGCCAGGATAAGCTACTGAGCCCCAAAGTAGACACATAATCCAAGCTGGAACTTGAATATTCTCTCTGAGGAATTTAAAGTGGGTGTTGAGAGACAGGGCAACTTGATCTGACGTCCTAGCTGGGTCCAACTCAGGCAAGGGAGACTGAGAGGCCTCCAACTGCCGCCCGGGAGCTGGCCAGTCAGCTGTCCCTTTGTGAGCTGTTCCAGGACCTTCTGACACTTGCCACTTCAGCTTGAGCGAGCCTGCAACCCAAAGGCCGATATGTAATGGCTGCACTGAATTGTTAAATTGCCTTCACATTAGCAATAATTCACAGAGAAAATCCATACCCCATCCTAAAAATATAAACTCCACCTAATGTTTCATGAGTGCAAAGTGTTATTTGGAAGAAACTCTCGCTCGCTTTGTGTGTGTGTGTGTGTGTGTGTGTGTATATAATTTATATATGAATAAAATTCAAAAGTAAAATGCAAACTCTGAGCGTGAGTCAAAACATTTTGTGATAAAATCCCAGAAACCTTTACTTAACACAATTACCCAAATGTGAAGCTATTATTTCTCCCCACATCCTTCATCTAGGTCTCTACATTTTTGAGTAGTAGCCTAACTCATCACCTACAAAGCCATCATGGCTCCTTGGTCTCTATGCTTTTGAAGGTGGTGTTTCCATCTTGCTCGCCCTTCCCTAGAAAATGTTGCTCCGTTCAACTTACACCATGCCAAGCTCTCTGAGTTCGGGGAGCAAGAAGAAGTCTAAGAGGCGAGACAGTTCCCAAAGAGACTCTCACAGGACCACCCTTGCAACCTCAGAAGAATCAACATTGTGAATTGCCATAATGGGGGGGCAGGCGAGGGGGAGGATCCCTCCCTGAAACTTTCCTGACCTTTTTCTCACCAAGGAAATTACGTGCCTTTTCAAGCTTCTTCCATATGATTTCCCTATGTCCTTGGAGAAAAGTTATCAATGTAAGTCTTTAAAAATTAAAAGACAGTGCTCACTTCAGCAGTACAGGTACTAAAGTTGGAGTGATACAGAGAAGATTAGCATGCCCTGCACAAGGATGACATGCAAATTTGTGAAGTGTTCCATATTAAGAAAGAAAGAATAATTAAAAACAAATCCAGTCACTTTACCCTTCTTCTATCCTGACCCCTGTGCCTTGAATTGGCCCAGAAAATTTCCTGGGGAGTCACTGTTTGTATTGGGCCATTTTTTAAAAAAAAAAACAAGTCAATTACTGAGCTAACTTGTCTGCAGTCATCCACTTAGAGCAGAGATACACTTAAACACATTCTATTAGAAATAAACCTCTGCATATATGGGCAGGCACCTGAGAAGCAATATATATATGTGTGTGTGTGTATATGTATATATAATGTTTATGTAGTATTTATCATAGATTTCATCTAAGGATTTGGCTTAAAAGGGAAAAAAAAGAACAAGAGTAATTTAACACTGTTTAAGAGAAAAGCACTGAACAAACTGGAAGCTAAGAAAGATCAATGATTATTCTTCAAAAGATCATCCAGAGTAAAGCATCATTGAACCAAAGTTTGAAAACAAAAACAACAAACAAAGTGCCATTGAGTTGATGCCTCCTCGTGGTGACCCAATAAGACAGAGCAGATCTGTCCTTGTAAGGTTACAAGACTGAGCTCGTTATGTGAGCAGAATGTCTTTCCCCCAGGGAACAGCTGGTGGTTTTGAACTGCTGACCTTCCAGGTAGAAGCCATTGCCACCAGTGCTCTCTTTACCAACTTAAACACTGGTATCTTGCGTACCACCAAGATCACCCACAGAAACCAGGTTTCAGTGGCATTTCCAGACTAAGGAGAACTAGCAAGGTGAAAGAAGCAGTCCACTTTTGAAAAGCAGCAGAATATTCACAACACATAACACCATAACACAAACTCCTCAGGTTGTAAGACAATCAAAATATTGTCGAAGAAGAGCTGTCTTTTCAGTTAACCCTGATAATATGGAGGATTTTCATTTGCTGATGAGTCATGACTCAAAATGAGAGGTAATATGCATAAATATGGGAATGTGGAATGTACAAAGTATACATTAAAGAAGACTAGAAGTTCTCAGTAATGGAATTGAAGTCATAAAAGATCAAATCCTAGCACTGGTGAGCTGAAATTTACTGGAACAGGCTATTTTGAATTGGGCAACCATATAGTGTATTATGCAGGGAATGACAATTTCAGCAGGAATGGTGCCACATTAATTATTTTTAAAAACCACCATGTCATGGTCTATCTTGAAGAACAATGCTATTTGTGATTGGAGAATATGAATCTAAAAGTTTGATCAGTTAATGCGGTGATAAATTTAAATTTACATATGTACCAATTGCTAAAGTCAGTGATGAAGAAATTGAATAATTATACCAACATCTTCAGTCTGAAATTGACCAAACATAAATCAAGATGAATTGATGAGTACTGGTTATTGAAATGGGAAAGTGGGAAGTAAAGAGGAAGGATCAGTAGTTTGAAAATAAGATCTTAGTGATAGAAATGAAGCTGGAGATCACATGATAGAATTTGCAAGAGCTATACTTCTTCAATGCAAACATTTCATAATGGTCATAATATACATGGAACTCACAGGAAATACACAGGAAGCAAATTGTGCATTTTCTAATGGCAAGAAACTATGGAGAAGCTCAATATTGTCAATCAAACAAGGATGGAGCCAACTTTGGAACAGACCGTCAATTGCTCATATGCAAGTTCAGACTGAAGCCAAACAAAATTAAAATAAGTTCACCAGAGCCAAAATATGACCTTGAGAATACCTCATCTGGATTTAGAGACCATCTCAAGAACAGATTTGAAGAGCTGAACACTAAGGACTGAAGACATGAGTTGTAGGATGACATCAAGAACATCATGCAAAAAGAAAGAGGAAATGGAGATTAAAAAGAAAGGAGCAAAGTGGATGCCAGTAGAGATTCTGAAACTTGCTCTTGGACACAGAGAAGTTAAAACAAATAGAAGAAACAGTGCTATAAAAGAGTCCAATGGAAACTTTTAAAGGCAAATCACAAAGTAAAAGTAAACAAAAAAAGTAAAGATAAAGTAAACAAAGATTCAGGCTTAAAAACGGAAAATGAAGAACATACTATTCTTTTATCAAGCTGAAAAAGCTCAAGAAAAGTTCAAATCTTGAGTTTCAATGTTGAGGGAGGGGCTTTATGGATGAAATATTGAATGATGCAGGAAAGGGAAGGTAAAGAACACATAATCAGTGCACCCAAAGGTGCATCTGCTCAAGAACCAATGATATTGATGGAAGAAGTTCAAGCTGTACTGTAGGCATTAAAAAAAAAACAAGGCTCCAAGAATTGATGGAGTACCCATTGAAAATTTTCAACCAGCCGGTGAAGCGCGCTAGCACTTCTTTGTCCTTGCCAAGAAATCTGGAAGCCTGGAAGAGATCCATTTATGTTTCCATTCCAGAGAAAGGAAACTCAACAGAATGTGGAAATTATAGAGCAATATCACTGATTTTTTTTTCAAGATTATCCATCAATGATTGCAGCAGTACATTGAGAGGAAGCTGCCAGAGATCCAGGCTGGATTCAGAAGAAGCCATGGAACAAGGATATCATTGCTGATGTGAAATGGATCTTGGCTGAAAGCAGGGAAGCAAAATTTTGTTTACTTGCATTTCATTGACTATGCAAAGGCATTTAACTGTGTGGCCCATAACTAATTGTGGGTACCTTTGCAAACATGAGAATCTCTGAGGACTCCTTTGTGCTCATGCAGAATTTGTACAGACCAAGGGACAATTTGCTGAACATGTCATGGGAATATTGCATGGTTTAAGAGTCTTGGTGGTGTAGTGGGTTACAAATCAGGCTGCTAACAGCGAGGTCAGCAGTTCAAAAGCACCAGCCTCTCTGAGGGAGAACAGTGAGGCTTTAGCCTTCTAGAAAGACTTCAGTCTCAGAAACCCAAAGGAGTCGCTCAGCCCTGTCCTGCAGGGTTGCTGTGAATTGGAACTGACTTGATGACAGCGAGTTTATTTCTTTTTTGTTGCTATTTTTTTGGTGTGGGCCATGGTTGAAAATCAGGAAAGATGTTTATTAAGCTTTTACCCTTTCATCAAATTTATTCACTCTATATGCTGAACAGATAATCCAAAAACATGGACATTTTGAAAAAGAAATGGCACTGGGATTGGTGCTTCCCGTTAGCAACTTGAAATATGCCAATGACAGAACCTGAAGCACTTACTGAAGTAGGTAAAATAATATATCCTTCTTTGTGGATTGTAACTCAATGTAAAGAAAACCAAAATCTTTACCGCTGGATCAATAGACAAGATCATGATAAGCCAAGAAAAGACTGAGTGGAGACATTAAAGAAAAAAGAGAAAAAGAAAAGATTGAGATTGTCAAGGACTACTTCTTTTTCAATCTACAATCCAGGCTCATGGAAACAGTAGTCAAGAAACCAATAGTGAGACCATGCTGCAGAGCTGTGCTGCACGATGGCCAAGAGAGTGCAAGCTCCGCTCAACTCAGGGGACCCAAAGGAAGAGAGAGGGCACCCAATCCAGAGGTGGTAGAAAGGTGAGTAGACCCTACCCAAGCTCCTCTCCATCCCCACTGATTCCCCCCCACCCTCAAGACATCTTCCTTGTCCTTGCAAGGAACACCTTCCCTGGCGCAAACCTCTGATTTGGCCTCAATGGATTTCAAAGTGGAAGCCTGTGTGCACCTCACCTAAATCTGGAGGGTATCTCAAGAATAGATTTGAGGGCTGAGCCCCTGTGGCATAGTGGTTGAGTGCGGGACTGCGGCCCCCAGGTTGGTGGTTCAAATCCAGCAGCAGCTCTCCAGGAGCAAGGCTGGGCCTCCTACTCCCACCAGGGGACAGTGATGCCCACAAACAAACAATAAAAAAGAATAGATTTGAGGTATTGAAAATGAATGACAAAAGACCAGACAAGTTGTTGGATGACATCAAGGACCTCATGTAGGAAGACAGCAAAAGGTCATTAAAAAGACGGGGTGGGGGGGGGTGGCGGGGGGTAGGAAGGTCAAAGTTGATTTCAAAAGAGACTCTGAAACTTGCTCTAAAGGTAGAGTAGCTAAAAGAGTATGCAAAAAAGAATGAAGTAAAAGAGCTGAACAGAAGATCTCAAGTAGCAACTTGAAAAGATGAGTATTGTGATGAAACATGCAAAGGCTTGGAACTTGAAAACCAAAAGGAAAGAACACACTCAATACTGTTCATGTTGAGAGATCAGAAGAAAAATAAGCCTCTAGTTGCAATATCTAAGGATACTGTGAGCAAAATGCCCCTTCTCACCCACCCCCGGGACCCCCTTCCACTGAACCAATGCCCTGTGCTCACTCTGCTGTCTTTCCCTGTGCTAAAGGCAGGGGTGAAGAAATCCCATCTAAAGACTACAAGAAGCACAGCTCCTCCGAAGACTTTAACCCACCCTAGGATGGGAGAGTCTCTGCTTTGTCAGACACAGTTGACTTTGGTGATTCAGGCAAGGGCAAGGAGGTCAATCTCCTCAAGTTAAACCCAGAAGGGGCAGTGGCTTCTGAGGAAGAAGTCCTCAACACCCTTCCTAATGTGAAGGCCTCAGAAGCTGACACCAACACGGTCCCCATTGATGAGGATTAAAATAAACAACTTGTATGAAGAAAAAAAAATAGTAAGCTGCTGTGTTAGTCTGGGTAAACCAGAGAAACAAATTCATAGAGACTTGAATGTGTATCCCAGCCCTGTCTGGATCAAGTACATAAGTCCCATAGTAGCTTATATGTCAGATACCAATCTATAAGATCCTCTTTAGACTCATAAAACACATGCAACGACACCAAATGCGGGAAGATCACAGGCCAGTTGGTGGTAAGTCTTGTGAATCCAGTGACATTGTAAGCATCTCAGCACTGGCAGGGGTCTCCACCTGGCTTCTCTGGCTCCCAGGGTTCTGGTTGCATCAGGGTAGGTTCATATGGCTTCTTTTCAGGGATGTCTCACAGGGAGTGAGCGAAGAGTATCTCACCTCCAAGGGGGAATACAGTAGTTCCCAGGATCCTCAGGAGAAGGCCATGGCCACATAGAGGACTCATTGGCTATGACCAGATTGGCAGTCTAGACTCCAACCTTTCATTCTGAATCTTCAAATTGATACCAGATTATGTAACTACTACAGTTGCATTGGACAAATGGTGCAGCAGCACAAGATTTCTTTAAAGTGTCAAGGAGCAAAGATGTCACTTTGAGGACTAAAGTATTCTGGATTCAAGTCATGATATTTTCAGTCACCTCATATGCACGTGAAAGCTAGACAGTGAACAAGGAAGACCATGGAAGACCATGGTTATTTGAATTATGGTGATGGCAAAAAATATCCAAAGTCCCATAGACAGAAGCACAAACAAATATCTCTTAGAAGTAATACAACCAGAAGGGACCAATATCTAGAGAAAGCCACAGTGCTGAGTCAACTAGAAGGGCAGTGATCCAGAAACAGCTCATGAAAGAAACAGATTTATGCAGTGGGGTCAGCATAGCCAGACCTGAGGATGACACAGGACTAAGCAGCATGTTCTTCTTTGGCACATAGGGTTGATATGCGTTGGGGCTGACTTGATGGCATCTAACAGACACAGTAGTTGAGAAAATTAAATTCAGAAAGCTCTAAATCGACAAGAGGAGAGGAATTGACAGTTAAAATAAGTCCACATCTCTTTAATACAAATGTCAGGCATTACCTATGCTTATGTGCTTACAATTATGCATGGATTAAATATGTGTAGGGTTAATGACACTATAGTTTTCTTCTTACCAGTTAATTCCTTTGTTGCTGTTTTTAAGTCCCAGGTAGAGCTAGCTACCTGCTGGGAATTAGAAATGAGCAAAACTTGCATCTAGGAAGATGGACAATGCTCCATGCAGAATCAAGTCTGGTATGCCTAGGCACATCATTCCAGCACAGCCCTGTGCGGTCCTGGAGGTTAGCTTTCATGGACTCAACTCATACTTAGGGCAACTGCATGTAGGACAGAATGAAGCATTGCCCGATTCTTTGCCATCTTCATAATTGTTAGCATGCCTGCGTCTTTTATTGCAGCCTGTGTATACTTGAATACCTTTCGACTTAGGTGGATAGTCTATATTGGACATTACTGTGATCCACAGAATTCATGAGCTGATCCTCATAACTACAGTGCCAGGCCTTTCTTTCTACTCTTTCATAGGATTATGGCTTCTCTGAAGCATGCATTCCATGAGTGACCTTGCTGGTACGTGAAACACTGACACCACAGCTTCCAACATCATAGCAACATGCACACTATAGCATTTGGGCAAGCTGTCAGCTCAGTGGTGGCTTCTGAATGTGGTGGGCACTTTTGAATGACTTTTATACTAGCAATCAGGAGAGAGGAGAGACCTTTTACCCCCATGAAGAGGTACAGTTTTACACTGTGGTAGGAACAAGCAGCAGAACAGACACAAGCTCAAGCTTGTAGGGTACCCAGTCTTCTGGCGGGAGACCAGACAGCCTGGTAAAGAGCTTGACCTGTGCCAACGAACCAGACATTCTCTGCTCGAGCTGAGTGTAGCCTAGGTCACTTGACTGGAGGGCGCCTCAGAACAGCGGGAATCAAATGGTCCGAGGAGAGAAGGGGGGATGCTGTCTACTGAGTGGTAGCCATCTGGATCTGGGTTGAGGTGCCCCAGAGGGAGGTGGCCCTGTCAGAGGCCTACTGATGGGAGGGGCAGCACAGGAAAGGGGAGAGGGGATGGTCAGGTTTGAAGTAGACATTGGGTACATGTCTGTGAAGAGGAGGGGAGGGAGGGCTCACCACCAGGCAAGGGGAGGAGAGACTGAGGCTGCTCTTAGGAACATTAGGTAGGGTCATAAAGTGACCAGATTTTAAGTGGGACACCTTTGACCAGGGGAGGGAGAGTTCTTGATTAAAAATTTGGTCTATATGGAGCAACACCAATTTTCATAGAAGGCAAAAATAGTATTGTAATATATCTATTTTCAATTTAAAACACCGCGGGATATTGTGAAATTGTTAAAAAGCAGGATGTCTGGTCACCTTGGATAGGGAGGGTCTTTAGTGGCTTGCAGTGGGAGGGCAAAATTGACCAAGGGCATCTGGAGCTTTCCAGGGTGCCCCAAAACACGGGGATACTGAATCTTCATGCTCCAGAGACTGCATCAATGAGACCCCCAAATGGGAACTCCACTGGGTGAACTGGACTCTACAGCAGATACACTTGTAGCATGAGGACTTAACACAGAGTCTGAGGTAAAAGAAGACAGGGGTACCATGAAAGGGGTGTACTCTCGGTTGGTGAACAAACAAGGTCTTGGTACATCAATGCCCGTTATGCTGTATTAAGATACATATTGTCCTGGAAATCCTGCGATGGCAATTCTGTTATATTCTGCTTATGCTTGTTTATATTCGGCTGTACCTCAGAGGTGCATCACCACTGGGGCTTCTTGAAGCTGTGTTATTTGTTTCTTTGTTTTTCAGTAAATAAAACCCAGGCATGGGTTTGGGAGAATGGGTAATACAGGGGTGGGGGAGATAAGAGGAAGATGATGTCAAGAAGTCCAGGAAGGAAAAGTATGTTTTGAAAAATGTGTATGATGATGGAAGAAATTGTACAATTATGTTTGACATGATTGAACTATGGAATGATATAAGTATTGACTCCCAAGTTGCAGGAAGAAGAGAAAAAGGCCTAGATCCAGAAACGGGTCTTGGGCTTGCACTAACTGCTAGCTCCTACTTAAGAACAATCAGTTCTTGGCCTGCTTGATGCTTGTCCTCATGGAGTGATCAGGGTGCCACAGCAAAGTGTGGGGAAGAAAGCAGATGGTGCCCGGCTAGCAATCAGAATCGTATTTGATGTCTTAAAGGGTTGTATTTAAACAAGAAGCCATCTAAGCGAGGAACCAACTAAGGCCACTCAGAAGAAGCATACTGGTTTGTGTGATCCAAAGATGACAGTTACAAAATTTGAATAGGGTGAGAAGAAAAGCATCAGAGCAAATAATAGGAACACCCAATTTGTGGAGAGAAATGGGGGATGGTGATTGCACGACTCATTTTAAAGACAAATTAACCAATGCGGGCGTGTCCTCTAATTGATGTGGTGATGAGTGTACAGTTCCCCTCGGTATGATTGAGTGATTGAATTATTGAATTGTATGATAGGTAAATTATGTGCCAACAAAACTGCTGGGGAAAGAAGTTATGACGACTGCACATAGAAGAATCACATCGAGGATTAAAAAAAAATTACCACATCAAGCAAGTTTACTTCACTAGCACATATAAAATTCTTAAAAAAAATAAAAAAGAGCTACAGTTGTCCAGGGGCAGACCCGCCTTGCCCTTGGAGTTCGCCATGAGTCAGAATGAACTAGATAGCAATGAGTTTGTTTGGCTTCCGACACCCATGCCATCATCCGTAATGTCTGCCACAGGGACCCTGATTGCTGCTCTCCTGTGTTGTTGGGTCTGTCCCCCTTCTTCATATTCCCAGTCCAAATTCTACCTCTTGGGATGAGGTAGGCTGGGGCTCTAACCTCCCATGCTGCTGCCCCCAGCCTATCTGCCAATGGTAGAAATCCTCAAAGTACCACCAGCGCCCATCTAGGCCCTCAGTGGGCCTCTCTCACTCTTCCTGGCACACCTCTGCCACCCCAACTCCTCCTTTCTTCAGCCCAGTTCAATCATCTTTAGAAGTCCTGGACTCCCAGGAACAAAAATGTGGGTGAAGATTATCTTCTGATGCTTTGGCTTTGGGGCCAGCATTTGATAGAACCCCTCTTTTTTTGCATTAATTTTGATTTTGTTCATTTTTCCTAAATTTATGTGATTATTCTTATTATTTCCCTCTTTTATTAAAAGATCACCTTATTGGGGACTTTTACAACTCTTTTTTCTCTGTGTGTATGGATAACTCTTATTACAATCCATACATCAACTAACTGTATCAGACATATTTATACATGTGTTGCCATCATTCTTTTCTAGACAGTTACTTTCTATTGAGTCCTTGGAAAGAGCTCCTCTTTTTACTCCTCCCTCTCACACTCATGGCCTCTTGATAGATTATAAATTATTATTATTGTTATTTTCATATTGACAACTTTGAAACAACGAAATGCAGAGTCTTGCTTCCTTGGAAACAAGGTGAAAAACCCAAAAAACTACTCACGGCAGCAAGAAGCCAACACACATGGGTATTCAGTAAATGCTCCCAACACCATGTCTTAGTTTCTTAATGTCGCAGCAACAACATTACCAGAGGTAGGTGGGTTTAAAGAGCAGACATGGACTGGAGGCAGGGCTAGGCGTCTTAGGGAATGTTGTTTTTGACCAGCAGTCACAAAGTTCCTTAGCACTCCTTGGCCTGAATATGCTTCCTCCCTTGGTTTCTTCTCCAGGTATGTTGGGTGTCAGTTTTTGTTTTCCTGTTTTTTAAGGAGCCCTGGTCGTGTAGTGGGCTGCTCACAGCAAGGTCAGCGGTTCAAAACCACAAGCCACAGCCACTCCCAGGGAGAAATACTGAGCGCTCTACTCCTGTAAAGAGCGACGGTCTCAGAAACCCACAAGGGCAGTTCTACCTGTGGCAAGCTCATGAGTCAACATCCACTCCAGAGCAGGGAGCTCATTTTTTAAAAATTGTTTTACTGGGAACTTGTTTTGGGTTTTGTTTTTTGTTTTTGTGGCATCACTGCCCTCAGGTGGTGGGAGTAGGAGGCCCAGCCTTTGCTCCTGTGGAGCTGGAATTGAACCTCCATTCCAGTGGGCCGCAGTCCTGCGCACAACCACTACGCCACCGGGACTCAGCCTGGGAACTTGTACATCTCATCACAATCCATATGTTCATCCACTGTGTCAAGCACATTTGTACATTTGTTGCCATCATCATTCTCAAAGACTTTTCTTTCTACTTAAGCCCTAGGTATCAACTTCTCATTTCCTTCTCCCCTCTCCCCCCTCCTTCCCAAACTCTTAATAATTTATAAATTATTGTTTTTTCGTGTCTTACACAGACCAATGTGTATAAAACATTCTTAAATGGCTAAAAAAACAAACACAAAAACAGACGCTGCCCTACAGGAATCGGTTTTTCATCGCTCTGCAGCTTCTTGAACTTGCCTTCCAGCTTTTCGAATACGCATCCAACTTGTAGCCTGCTCAAGAGCGGCTGCCTGCTCAATTGCATCGATCTGCTCCAGGGAAGGCTGCAGGCCAGCCCACTTATGCGTTCAATCCGTTAGGTTCCTGCTAATGCTGATAGCAATATCTTTCATTTCAAGATACTTCAAGCTGGTTAGCTTATTCATATTTTCCAGAAGCTAATAATCTTCCCTGGTGGCGGTCAGCTCCCCAGTCAGGAGAGCGGCCATCATGGAGAGCAGGTCTCGCACAGCTCATTGATGTCGGCCTGGGTGTGTGTGGGTGTTGGGGAAGAGAGGATGGTGCACTCCTTCGCTTCCTCTGCGGGCTCCACCGCGGTCCCTCGGACGGCTCATGGCTCCTATATCATTTAAAATTTTTTTCTTTTGGAATGTATCATTTTGCCCCGCTGGCATAAGTGGTTGAGTGCAGGACTGCGGCCTGCGGGCTTGGCGGTTCAAATCCAGTGGCCGTTCTCAGGAGCAGCACTTGGTAGCGCCCACGACCACCAGAGGCAGTGATGCCCACAGGAAAAAAAAAAACAACGAAAAAAAACCCCTGAATATATCATTTTTAAGGAGTTAATAAACATCTTTGGATTAGGATGATCATAGATGTGCTATTTTTATTTTCTAAAGCAAACAAGCGCATTTCAAAGATTAAGCCTAGGTAACAGTAATTTAAAATTCTGGAGCTTCATAAATTTTATTTGTGAACGGTATTGTTGTAAATTGTGATGAAAATGTTACTGCAAATAAGAAACAATTATACAAATCTTTTTTTCTAATAAATCTTATAAATGAAGGTAGTCCAAGGGCTTATGTACTTGTTATAAAGCAAAGTTATTGTGATTCATCAGATTAATTATACAAGATGTTAGAGTCTTTTGGAATTGGGAAATAAGAACAATTGTTTAAGAAAGAACACTTTAGGATTTCACTCCAAAATCTATTTTCAAATATACCACTATTATGTCTCATGAAAATTGTGTTACTTTAGATTAAGAAATGTTAGAAGAAATAACATATTTGCTTGCTAATAGATTAATAAAATGTTACCTTCTTGGCTAATTCTGCTCATTTTCTAACAGCCAGAAGAGCGAGTACTTAACTTTGCAGTGACTCTAATAACATGTTTAATGTGGTCATGGAGTTACTATGATGGCCCTTCTTTTTGAGATGAAAAGTTCAAGTGCAGCAACGTTAAGAAACTTGTCCAAGGTCACACAACTGCTAAGCAGTAAAGCTAGACTTGGACACAGGAGTGATAGCTTTAATTATTTCCCTTTCCCATGTTTATTAAAATAACACTGGCTCACTGACTAAAGGAAGCCAAAGCAAGATTTTCTCATGATGAAAAGCAGTAGTGCCTTTATCCCTTCCCTGCTAACCTTGCATTTTAGAAGCTCCAACTTTACAGTTTTTAAATTGCTAACAATATCCTTCTTCTGAATGTATAGCTTAATGCATTTTAACCCAAGTACACAGTATGTAGCCATCATCATAGAATAATTCCACCACAACCCCCCTCCCCAAAGTCCTGAAGGCTATCCACTTAAATGCACACCTTCACTCTAGCCCTGCCCCCAGACAACCAGGGGCACATTGCACATCACCATTCAAGAAGTTTGGGATTTGTTCACACAAAAAATAGAATCAGACAACAGGTATACTTTTGAGATTGACTCTTTTCAATCAGCATAATGCCTTTGAGATTCATTCGAGTGGTTGCATGCATCAATACTTCATTTCTTTATGTTGCTGAATAGCATTTGATATCTTCACTTGTGTTTTGGCTTTTAAATTGTAAGTATGTAATATTATCTCATTGTCTTTATTTTTCATTTCCCTATGGTCATTATTATTGTTGAATATCTTTTCATGTACATATTTGTCACCCACATATCCTTTTTGGTAAGGTATCTGTTTAAATCTTTTATGAATTATTAATATTATTATGTGACTGGAAATATTTTCTCCCATTTACATCTTATTTTAAATTTTTTAGTTTAATTTTATGGCTTGACCACAGTTTGCTTATCTAACATTCAGGCCCAGGGGACTAAATCATGGACTATCAAACTTATTGGGTCTAGTGCCTCATTTTCAGAAAAAAATTTACTCAGGACTCCATGGCAATGTTAAACTTTTGAACTCTGGCCTATAATACAGGAAAAGGAATAGGGACCTGCTTTTTCAGGTCCCTGGAATCACAAGGGAGTGATATCCCCCATTTTTTGAAACAATGGGAATAGATAAACAACGTTTCACTATTTTAAATCAAGTCATTATAATGATTTGTGTGAACATAAGTTTCAATTTGCTTGTTGATTGTGGGGAGGACTTGAAGCACTTGCTGATGAAAATCAAGGATTGTAACCTTCAATATGATTACTCAATGTCAAAAAGACCAAAATCCTTATAAATGGACCAATAAATAGCATCATGATAAACGGAGAAAAGGTTAAAGTTGTCAAGGACTTTGTCTTGTTTGGATCCACAATCAGTAGTCATGGAAGCATCAGTCAAGAAATCAAAAGATATGTTGCATTAGGTCAACCTGCCCAAGGTCTCTTTAGAGTATTAAAAAACAAGAAGGGTACTTCAAGGGCTAAGGTGCTCCTGACCCAAGTCAAGGTATTTTCAATGGCCTCATATGCATGTTGGACTCTGAATTAAGAAGACCAAAGAAGTATCAATGCATATGAATTGTGGTGCTGGAGAAGAATATTAAAAGTTCATGGACTGCTAAAGTGGACAAACTGGTCTGCTTTGAAAGAAGTATGGCCAGAGTACTTCTTAGAGGCAAGAATGGTGAGATTTTTGCCTTACATACTCTGGACATGATGTCAGATGAGAACAGTCCTGGGAGAAGGACATCATGCCGGTGAAGTAGCAAGGTATCAAAAGGAGGAAGGTTGTCAAGGAGCTGGGTTGACACAGTGGTTGCAAAAATAGACTCAAGCAGAGGAAAAATTATGAGGATGTCGCAGGACCAGTCAGTGTTTTGTCCAACAGTGCATAAAGTCACTGTGGGTTGGGATCAATTCAATGGCATCTAACAGCAGCGAGTTTTCTTGCATGCATGTTTGCTGGTAAGCATTATCATTAAGAAACTGTCAAACTATTTTCAAAAGTAACTGTACCACTTTGAATTCTTCGCAGAATATGTGAGAACTTATTGTTTAAATTCTAACAACTTTTTTGACATGTGATTCACATATCATACAATTCAAAGTATGTGAGAGTTTTAATTGTTCTGCGCCCTTGTAAGCACTTAATTCTGCATTTTTGTTTCAGTTTGTACATTTTAGGTCTATAGCAGTATGTCATGGTGTCTTTCTTATGCATTTCCCTAATGATTAATATTGTTGGGTATTTTTTCATGTGCATCTTTGCCACCCACATATCATCTTGAGTAAAGTGTCTAGTGAAATTTTTTTTACTAATTATTATTCTCTTAGTATTGCATTTTGAGAGTTCCTTGGGTATCTTGAATTGTAGTAACAGGTAAAACTAATGGTGTCATTTGAAAATATTTTCCCCCATCTTTGCCTTATCTTTTTATTTCTTCCACAGTATCTTTCAAAGAAGAGAAATTCTTAATCTTGAGAACATTTAATATTTTATTTTTATGAATTTTTCTTCTGGAGTTATAGAGTAGAAATCATTGCTATATTAAAGGTCACCATTATGTCTACTTATGTTTTCTTCATAAAGTTTTATATTTAGGATCTTAATTTATCTAATTTTTTGGATCCTCCTGGAATCCAGATTTCTGGTTTCTTGGAATTGGAATGACTGACCCAGCCCATCTGCTCCTAAATGACTGTTTGAATTGTGGTACGACTGCTTTCCTGAGATCACCTTAGCTCAGGAAATAGTTTAGCAAAGGTTGTTTGGCCCAAGACACATTGAGTTCTGGAAAAAGATTTCCGTGCAGCCAGCTTTGAGAAAGAAGAGGCTGTGTTTCAGAATGCATGGCATGCACTTAATAGGTCTGCTTTTGTAGCAAATGGGTCTTAAAGCCTTCTTTGATCATGTTTTGATGTTATCTTTTGAGAAACAAACACAAAAGAAAACTATGTAGCCTTCTTTCACTGTCTCCTGTCCTTGGTTCATGCTGCCCTGTTCAAATTGTATCAACTTACCATAACCATACTCTGTTACACAGATTTTTGGTGTTTTCTCTATGCATTAAGTTTTTGACAGATCTGTGATCAATTTTGAGCTAATTTTAGGATAAGACATAAAGTGATTTATATTTTGTGTATGGGTGTTCAATTGTCACAGCATTATTTGCTGAAAATAATATCTTTTCTCCATCAATCTGCCTCCTTTTTTAAAGTCATGATTGTATGAGTCTATTTCTGAACTCTTTCCTTTGTCCCATTGATCTTATATGAAAGTTTCTGAATTAATATTTTCATCAGTACTGCAAAGTTTAGTAAAACTTTATCCTAAACCCTAAAATAAAGTGAGTCCTTCAACATTGTTCTAGTAACCTTTTTCACTTGCTTGGCTTCTTTCTTTTTGGGGGGCATCACTGCCCTCTGGTGGGAGTAGGAGGCCCAGCTTTGCTCCTGGAGAGCTGCTGCTGGATTTGAACCGTAAGCCTGTGTGCCGCAGTCCCACACTCAACCACTACGCCACTGGGGCTCAGCCCTAAATTGCCTTTAAAATGAGTGTGCAATCACAATCTGTTATAGCGCCCCCTCCCCCTCCACCGTCATTTATTATTCCTGAAAACCCCTTTCCCTCCCTGTCACCTGTCACCCCACCCTTGCCGCACACTTTATCAACTCTCTATCAGTTACTATCACTGTCCCCACTCCTCCTATGCTTCAGAAACCGGGAAACCCAACAGAAGCAATAAAAAGTAAACTTGAAATAAGGTGTTTGGGATAGAATAATAATATTACAAAATTATAAGTAAGAAAGAAAAGATTTCCATCAGCATTTAAAAAGCAATGGAACAAATTTCCATATATATTTTAGAATCCATTTGTCAATTTCACAATCTTTCTGGGATTTTCATTTAAATTGCAACATAAAACTGGCTATGTAACCATAGTAAATCTTCTAATCCATGATCATGGTATGTTTATTTCTCCATTTAGATTATTTATTTCATTCCTGGCTTGTACTTTGGCATACAATTTTGTAGATTTGTTGCTAGACTGATCATATTTCATGATTTTTGATGATATTGAAATTAGAACTCTTTTAAAGCTTAGGTTTCCAATTGTGTATTGGTAGTTGTGGTAAGTAGGACTCTAAAGAGACCCTCCCCACCCTCAAGATTCTCACCCTGTACTATGCTCACTCTGCAAGATCCCCGGCAATCGAGTTCACAGAGAACTTGTGGTGATGATAGGCAGCATCTTCTGTAATTAAGTATTCTAATACGATAAAGGTGAAGGGAATTTCAGATATAACTAAAGTCTTAGGGAGTCCTGGTGGTGCAGTCGGTCAAGCATTGTATTGCTAACTATAGCTTCCTTATATGTGTTTTGCAAATATTTTCTCCCAATTGTGCTTGAATTTTCTATTTTCTTGAAAGAATATTTCAAACTTTGATAAAGTCCAAGTTATCGGTTTTCTTTCTTTTATGATTCAGCTTGTGGAGTCCTATCTAAGACAGCTTTGCTTATCTTACCTAACTAAGCTCACAAAAAGTTTCTCCTGTGCCTTACTCTACAATTGTTATTAGTATAAATCTACATTTGATTCATTTGAAGTTAATTATATATGTGATGTGAAGTAAGGATTGAGGTTCATGGATATTTAATTGTTCTGGCACTGTTGGTTGAAAAGTATCCTTTCCCTTATTGGATTATCTTGAGGTTCCTTTACTGATGCAGTATTTTCCCATTGATTTATATTTCTTTGCCATATTGTTATACTACCTTGATTGTTATTATTAGAGCTTGTCAAGTCAGTTCTACCTCATAGTGACCCCATTTACAACAGAACAAAATATGCCTGGCTTTGCTCCATGCGCACAGTTCATTTTTTATTTTTTTATTTTTTGTTTTTGTTTTTGGGACATCACTGCCCTCTGGTGGTGGGAGTAGGAGGCCCAGCCTTTGCTCCTGTGGAGCTGGAATTGAACCTCCATCCCAGTGGGCTGCAGACCCACGCACAACCACTATGCCACCAGGGCCCAGTCCGCTCACAGTTCTTGTTATGTTCAAGCCTTGTGACAGTCACCTAATCTGATGCCAATTTGAGGATCAAGAGTGTAGGGGTGGAGTCTAACCTGTCAATCTTGAGATAGCCAATGAGACCTCTGTGTAGGCATGGTTTTCTCCTCTGAGAATTCTGGGAGATCTGGTACTTCTTTCTTGGAAGGAGGAGAACCTCACTCATTCCCTTGGAGACACTCGATGGACAAGGCTGACTTCCTATGAGACATTCCTGAGGAGAAGCAACATGGACCCACCCTGATGCTACCAGACCTCTGAAGCTGCAGAAACCACAGAGAGACTTCTGCCAATGCTGAGATGCTCACAACGCCACTGGATCCCAAGACTTCCTGCCCACTGGCCTGTGAACATCCTACATTTAGCACCATTGCATGTGTTTTATGAGTCCAAAAAGGACTTTATAGATTGGTATTGGATGTATGGCCTAATATCAGATTTATGACCTTGGACTGGACTGGATTGGGATGTTTTCTTAATTTATAGTTGCTCTTGTGTGTGTGTGTGTAAAAGTTTTGTTTAAAAAGAAAGCAAATTCTTTCTTATACACATATGAGTGTTTAGGAATTTGTTTCTCTAGTCTACCCAGACTAACACAAGTCTTATATGTTATGCTGACTTGACTAAAGAAACAAATGCAGTGATATTCATATATGTATAAGAAAGAGTGCTTTATATCAAGAAAACATAACAAAAGAGAAAGTATCCCCGTCCAATTCAAACCCCAGTGCTTGTCCATAAATCTCTCTTCAGACTCAACGCAGCAACAGGCACTGATGCAGATACAGGAAGATCACAGGCGGGTGGTGCAGAGTTGTGTGGATCCAATGGTGGTGTCAGCATCTCCAGCGGGTCTGGCAGCTCTCAGAGTGGATCATCAGCAGGAAGGTGAAACAGAGAGAATGAGGGAGGTTCCCAGGGCCCTCCTTATGAGAAGGCCATACCTACAAGGAGGTACCATCAGGCTGTGACCTGATTGACCGGCTAGACCCTCCCCCTACACTTTTATATCAAGTTGACATGAAATTATGCAACTTCCGCAAACCCTTTTTGTTGTGTCAATGAACTTTCTCCAGAGTCTTCTTTCCTGGACCATCTGTTTTGCCAAGGTAATGTCATTCTCAGGGGCTAGTCTCCCCTGATGACATGTCCACAGTCATGAGATGAAGTTGTGCCATCATGACTTCTAAGAGCATTCTGACTATATTTATTCTTCCAAGACAGATTTGTTTGTGCTCTGGCAGTCCATGGGACTTTCAATATCCTTTGTCTCCACAGTAATTCTGAATATGAACTCTTCTGTGGGCTTCATTATTCCTTGTCCGCTTTCACTTGCATCTGAGGTGATTGGGAATATCATGGCTTGGGCCAGTTATATCTTAGACCTCACAATGACATCTTTGCTCTTTAGCACTTTATATAGGTCTTGTGCAGAGACTTATCTAATGCACTGTGTTGTTTAGTATTTCTTTACTCTACCAAGTGTGATGTCCTTCCTGCTAACATGTCCAAAGCACCTGGGATGAAGTCTCCCCATACCCTCGTCTAAGGAGCCTTCTGTCTGTGCTTCCTCCAAGGCAGAGTTGTTTGTTTATGGCACTTTAAATCTATCGCCAACACAATAACTCAAGTGATAAGATCTTACTCCTGAAATCAGACAGTGTGAGTTCTCCAGTTCTGCTCTTAAACAAAAATGTTTTGGCTATTCTAGGACCTCAGAATTTCCACATAGATTTTGTAATCAACTAGTCAATTTATAAATTTGAAAAACCCAACAAGCTCACTTTTAGAATCACGTCGAATCTAGTGATAGATTTAGGAATAATTGATACCTTAATATAAGAATTACATTGACTCTAGAGATAAATTTAGGAATAATAGACATCTTAAGAGTAAGTCTTCTGGGCTGAGCCCCGGTGGCGTAGTGGTTGTGCGCGGGACTGCGGCCCACTGGGACGGAGGTTCAATTCCAGCAGTGGGGCTGGGCCTCCTACTCCCACCACCGGAGAGCAGTGATGCCCCAAACAAACAAACAAACAAACAAACAAACAAAGAGTAAGTCTTCTGATCGGCAATATTTTATAACTTTCCACATACAAATCAGTTATTTCATGTTTTTATGTTATATATGACATTTTAATTTTTCAAAATTTAATTGCTCATTATTCACACATGAAAGGACAATCCTGTAAAGTGCAAAAGAAAAAATACAAAGATTTTCCCCCACAGTTTTACTGGCATATAATTTACATACAACAGACTTAGTGTATGTAAGTTTTACTGGCATATAATTCACATGCAATAGATTTTTATGCATTAACTTTATTGCCTACATTCCTACTAATATCTTAGTTCTAGAGATTTTGTGTTGATTATTTGGGTTTTCCACATTTTTAAGAATGGTATCTTCAAATAAAAAGTTTAAATTTGTCTTTTAACTAATATTGAACTTATGGGCTTAATTAATAATCCCTCGATACCTGGATAATTTTTAAGTTGGCAGACTGTATCATCCAAGAATAAAAGACAGTGAATACAAAACAAAGTCTTTAGCTTGCGAGTTGTATACCTTATAGCCTAGCTATCAGCTATGTAAGTACCTTTGGATTGTGTAAGCATGAATTTGTTTGCTTTTTTGTCTTGTACGTTTTAAAGGTATTTGGTTTTGCCCTTTATGTAATGTCCACCAGCTGATTTGTTGGAGAGGCTTGAGGCTTTGTGCATGGTAAAGATTTCAAGCCTGATGGTTGACAGTGGAAGCTCATTTACAAAGTACACACATGGATGAAGTCTCTGGTAAATCCCCTCTGCCCATAGTCAAGGGTTATGAATAACCTTGTTACCTGACAAAGAACATTGGAAAACCCATTATGGCACATGTAGTTAGGCTATGGTGTAATACATTATCATTCGATCTCCTTTTTGACTCACTTTAAAGCTATTTGAGATAAACAAAAAAAAGGGGGGGAGGCATCAAAATACTTGGGAATTAAGCGTCCTGTGCATTCCCTCTGACCATCAACCAGGGATGTGCATAGCCTGGCATAGCCTAGCAATAATGCAGAGAGTGCATTGGAGAGTGGACATTTGCAAATACATTTAGGTTAAAATTTAACATTTATCATTTGATCTCCTCTTTTACTTATTTGAAATGTGTTCTAGTTTTTTTCTCTCTCTTACTCTGTTAATGTTGTCTGTTTTGTATGTTTTTCTGTATATGAAATCCAGGATAAGTAAAGCTATAGGAGCAATAACTGAATAATGGTTTCTTGATGTGGCAGTCATGTGCTTATGTTAATTTCATGATTGGGATGTAGGGGTGGAGTCTAGCCTGTGAATCTGGAGATAGTCATTGAGTAGCCAATGAGGCCTCTGTATGGGCATGGCTTTCTCCTGAGCCTTCTGGGAAATCTCATGATATTTCCCTCATGGAGATGAGAAACTATCTCCCTAGTTACTGGGAGTTAGTCTCTGAAACAGCAAACTACGGACTAGACAAGATGGCAGTGTCTGAGGAGCTGGAGGAGCCAAAGGAGGAAACACATGGCTTTACCCTGATGGAACTGGACCTCTGAAGCTGGAGAAGCCACGTGGAGACCCCTGCCAGTGCTAAGTTGCTTCCACCACAACTGGAAGCTGTTGATGGACCCTGAGGCTTGGAAGCAAGGAGCCATGAGGGGACCCCTGCCAACTCCAGGATTCTGCACCCACTGACCTGTGACTTTGTGAGTTGGAAGGAGACATTATAGACTGGTATCAGGCATGTGGGCTAATATCAGACTTACAACTTTTGTCTGGACTGTGTTGGGATGCTTTCTCAATGTCCCATTCCTCTTGTATATAAACCTTTTCCTTATATCCATATGTGTGTCTATGATTTTGTTTCTCTAGTCTACCTGGACTAACATATTATGGTACCTTAGGAGTGGGGTACTAGAGGGACAAATCATAAGATGGAAAGTAGATGTTTGTTTGACTTGTGCCTCATGATATTGTTACTTCTTGGGCTAGCCAGAAGTCAGATATGTCCTTGCAGTTTACGGAGTTATTTTCTGGAAACAATGTGGGAAGTTAAAGTTGTGATTATTTTGTTTGGATGCTGCTTTTGGTTATTCCCACATAAAATGTATATATTGAGCTCAGGGGTAAAAGCCGCCATTTGAATGTCTCAGAATCTGTGCTGCTCAAGGAGAATGGTTAAGAAGGTCAGAATGACTGACCGAAAGTATGGATCTGTTTTGATGCCTTCAGAAACCTAATTCTATGTTTCTGTGTAAGCAGTAGTTTAGATAAGGATATAGATAAGCTTAATAAGTATTGACCTTGCCTGTTTTTAGAATTAAGTTTAATTTCTGACTCTATGATGTTTATACTGATTTCTTATGCCTATTATTGTAAATATAAGGATGTATAGAAATGTTTATTGGGAAGTATGAAAAGAGAATTTAGGGTTGAGCCCCGGCGGCATAGTGGTTGAGTGCAGGACTGCAGCCCACTGGCTTGGTGGTTCAAATACAGTAGCAGCTCTCCAGGAGCAAGGCTAGGCCTCCCACTCCCACCAGAGGACAGTGATGCCCCCTTAAGGAAAAAAAAAAAGAAAAGAGAGTTTGTAAATTCAGTTACCTCAAGCCAAGCATTGACCTCTATAGGGTTTAGGACTCAGCTTCAAAGACACTTCTGAAGAGATTAACCCCATCTTGTCCTTCCATGGGTTTAGGTCACACCTAGAAAGACTTCTCTGAAGAAATTAACCTCACCCAGTCTTTTGTAGTACTCAGGATATTTACATTCTGAGCGAAGGTCAGACTGACCATAGAAGAAGAATGAAGTCTGTTTCCTTGGAAAATCTTGACTAGTGATTATTTTCAGAAGCAAAGGAATCTGGAACCATGAAGATAACTCCTCTATGGGACTGAATGTTAAAGGAAGCCTGTGGAAGGCTGAAATGCTTGTTAGGTGACCATCCAGGTCTATTCTTTGAGTAGAAATAGGAGAACCTGCAGCTATAAAAAGGCAGGCTGAGTTTGGTCACTGACACCCTTGGACTTGGTTCACAGGAAATAGAGAAGATGAGAGTGGGTGGAATGGTCTGAAGTAATGACCTAGCATGAGAGGGTTAGGTGTGTTGAGAATTTGTGATGGGACCATGGTCTAAAGGGAAAGCGACCAATGGATACCCTGGTGAGGCTAAGTGAGGCAGCCCGCATTGAGTTGACCAGAACTTGACAAGAAGAAAATTGATTTGAGTCTGTGAACTGGTGCATATCGCTGCTGACTTTATGGATGGCCTGTCCTGATTTGACTTTGCTAATGGAGGCACACTTCATGAGTTTCCAACTGGAATGAAGATTCTTCACATTGAAAGATATAATTGTTTCCTCAGAGCACTGGGTTGATATAAGTGGGAAATATAGAAATTAGATACCCAAAATGGGGAATAAAGGTAGGAGGTGGTTGGTTTACAAACTCTCATAAGTGGGTGAATTATATTCATAGGATTATAGGATCAAGGTATAGATATTATGTAACTGCAATTGCAAGGCACAGGATATCTTTTGTTCACTTATAGAATGTTATTTTCAAATAATAGGGACACATGTTGGATTGTATGCTTTTTAGTTTTATCCTGTTAGGCACAGATATGATTTTATTGTATATTTTAAAGTTACATGTGGTTACAGAGTTATATGAAAGTGTGAATTAACAAGGGGTGGTCTGTGGCAGTCATGTGCTTATGTTAATTTCATGATTGAGATGTAGGGGTGGAGTCTAGCGTGTTAATCTGGAGATAGCCAGCGAGTAGCCAATGAGTCTCCGTGTGGGTATGGCTTTTTTCTGAGACTTCTGGGAAATATCGTGATATTTCCCTCATGGAGCTGAGAAGCTATCTCCCCAGTTGGTGGGAGTTAGTCTCAGAGACAATGAACTATGGACAAGACAAGATGGAAGTGTCTGAGGAGCTGGAGGAGCCAGAGAGAAGCCACATAGTCTTAACCTGATGGAAACAGACCTCTGAAGCTGGAGAAACCACGTGGAGACCCCTGACACTGCTGAGTTGCTTCTACCACCACTGGATGCTGTTGATGAACCCTGAGCCCTGGAGGTGAGGAGCCATGGCGAGACCCCTGCCAGCCCAGGACTCTGCACCCACTGACCTGTGACTTCGTGATTTGGAAAGGGACTTTATAGACTGGTATCAGGCATATGGGCTAATAATGGACTTGTGTCTTTTGGCTGGACTGGGTTGGGAAGCTTTCTCAATGTTGCATTCCTCTTCTATATAAAGCTTTCCCTTATATCCATATGCACATCTATGATTTTGTTTCTCTAGTCTACCCGAACTAACACACTTGGGAATATTGTAGGGGTGTTGGGGAAAATGGAGAGTTAATCACAAGTACAAGAAAGAAGGAAATGTTTTTTAAGCTCATGGGTGATAATTGTTCAACTGTTCTTAATATGATTGAGCTTATTAAATTGTATGAGATATGAATTACATATTAATAAAACTGTTAAAAATTTAAGAAAGATGTATGGCCTCAGGGATTCTCAGGAGCACTTCCACTCTTTTCCACAGGGCCACTGGGAGTTGGCAGTGGTTTCGTGCAGTGCGAGAAAGGTGAGATTCATGGCTAACCTAAAGGCCAGCAACTTACTCAGAGGCTCGGAGGAAGAAAGGCCTGGCCATCTGTTTCCGTAAAGATTACCCTCCAGGAAACCTTATAGAGGCTTGCTGTTCTATCGCATGGGGGGTTCCCTGATTGACAGCAAGTGGATGTTAACAGGCTTCACTTTTTGGTTGCCTGTGGAGGGTTTTCTGATAGTATAGTGGTTGTGCAGTGGGCTGCTAACCTGCAAGGTCTGTAGTTTGAAACCACCTGTGGGTGAAAACCTGGGATTAAAATCACAGAAACTGACTGGGGCAATTCTACCCTGTTGTACAGGGTGACTATGAATTGGCATTGAAGCAGTGACAGTGAGTTTGAGTTTTTGAGTTTGACTTGGAAGATCATGGTGAGACCAGGAGTGGGACAGGGACAGGGGACAGGAGGCTCAGAAAATGATGAAGGGAGGGGTAGAAAGAACGACATTTCTAGGGGGAGGGGAGTGTTGAAAGGATATCATTTACAGATGTGATTTGATGAGATGGACTGCGCAGCTACACAGAAGATGTTTTTCTTTAAAAAAAAAAACAGCAGTAATTATGTGTGGCGGTCATGTGCTTATGTTAATTTCATGATTGGGATGTAGGGGTGGAGTCTAGCCTGCTAATCTGGAGCTAGCCATTGAGTAGCCAATGAGGCCTCGTATGGGCATGGATTGCTCCTGAGACTTCTGGGAAATCTTGTGATATTTCCCTGTTGGAGATAAGAAGCTATCTCCCCAGCTGTTGGGTCAGTCTCTGAGACAACAAACTCCGGACAAGACAAGATGGCAGCATCCAAGGAGCTGCAGGAGCCGGGGGAGAAGCCATATGGCCTTACCCTGATGGAATCAGACCTCTGAAGCTGGAGAAGCCACATGGAGATCCCTGCCAGCACTGAGCTGCTTCTACCACTGGATGCTGTTGATGGACCCTGAGCCCTGGAAGTGAGGAGCCATGGGGAGACCCCTGCCAGCCCAGGACTCTGCACCCACTGGCCTGTGACTTTGAGAGTCAGAAGATGTTATAGAATGGTAGCAGACATATGGGCCAATATCGCACTTATGACTTTGCACTGGACTGGGCTGGAATGTTTTCTCAATGCCGCATTCTTCTTGTATATAAACTTTTCCCTTGTATTCATATGTGTGTCTATGAGTTTGTTTCTCTAGTTTACCCAGACTAGCACATTATATGTAAAGTTTAAAATTACAGAAAGGGAAAGAGTAAAGACTTACAGTCTCAAAACCCTCCCTACTCTTTACCCCTGAGGTCTAAACGTTGGCTTTAACAGGAAGAGAAGGAAAACTGAAGTGGACTTAAATTCTTTAATGATGCACATGTTCATTTCAAACAAAGGGTAGGGGGGTGGGATTGTATTGTTAGTTGCCAACAAGTTGATTCTGACCCATGACAAACTCATGTGCACAGTAGAAAGGTCCATAGAGTTTTTGAGCCCTGCCTTCTAAGGTGCTGCTAGTGTGGCTGGGGGTGGGGATAGCGGGGAGGGGTGTATTTCAAGCTACCAACATTGTGGGTAGTAGTAGCTGGTCACTTAAGCGGTTGACCAGGAGAGAAGACAGGTGCTAAGTGAGAGTCACAAGGAAGAAAGAAAAGCCTGGGACTGTGAACAAGGCAGGAATTCCGATGGCCACAACCCTGATGTGAATTTTTTAGATTCCAGACTGAGGGAAAAAAAGACATGTCTATTCTTTGAAAGAAAAATAACCCTATCTAGCCAAGTCTTATCAATTCAGAAGTACCCAGTTAAGGAGAGCAATCTGCTTCACGTGGTTACATGTTGGGCTGCTAGCCCGTGGGTCAGTAGTTCAAAACTACCAGCCGCTGCATGGGAGAAAGACTCGATTTTTCACTCCAATAAACAGTTACCATTTCAGAAACGCAGTGGTGCCCTGTGTTGTCGGGTCACCGTGAGTCAGAAACAATGCGAGATCACTGGTGGCACATGGCTGAGCACTCAGATTCTGACTCCGCCAGCCGCTCCATGGGAACAAGATGTGACTGGGACGGTGTGTGTGTCGAAAGACACAGCTTAGCCTGCTGGGACCTCTGAGGCCACTAGGAGTCAGAAACACACAGACAGCAATGGGCTTTTTCAGAGCTTAATGTGCAGGTGATGAAATCTTGCAGTCCCGTGATGGCTGCTCGGTGGCGATTACCTCGGTCAGTCTCCAGATCCGCCGTGATCACGTTGCCTGGACCCCACAATGATAAGGACAAGAGTTTCCATGTCACGGGATTCCAGAGAGAACTGCCTGAGAGACCTCATTGGTGATGGAGGGCAGCCTTTGCTCCCAGGGTCAAAACCAGGCACACCGACAGAGTCGGGAAGCACTTAGAATCTTCTCAGCAAGTCTAGGCCTCGCAGGCCAGATTTACAGACAGCATTTGCGCTCACTTCCAGGCCATTAACCCAACCCCTACTCACTGCAAAGTTTGCATCACAATCCTCTTGGCTTGTTGTGCATGCAGCTATTAGATCAGGGAAAAAGCTTCACCCCAAACCCAAACTCATAGCCACTGTATGCACTCTGACTCATGGGCACCCCGCAAGGCAGGGTAGAACTGTCCCTGTGGGTTTCCAAGACTGTAACTCTGTCTGTTGTTGTTTTTTAAAATAAATCACTTTATTGGGGGCTCTTCAAGCTCTTATTTCTATGAGGACTGAAACTCTTTACAGAAGTGGAAAACCCCACCTTTCTCCTGATGAGCAGCTGGTGGCTTTGAACTCTTGATCTCGCATTCTTGCCCACTGGGGATACATCCTTGCACTAACCCGCTGTGGTCACGCTGCTGTCGACTCGTAGCGATGCTGTAGGACAGGGCGGAGTCTCCTTGTGAGTTCCTGAGCGTCCAACGGTTTGCAGACTAGAAAGCGCAATCTCTCTCCGGCAAAAAGGCTGGTGCTTTCAACGGCCAACCTGGCAAATCAAAGACCGAGAGGTGACCACTACACCACCAGGATAGGCTACGAAGAACTGAATGCACGTGCCCTGGCTTGCCTACAAATTCTTGTTCATAACTCAGAGATTACCTGTAGATTAAGTACAATTTGACATTTTCTAATGGATCATTAAGTTGTCAAATTACAAACCTTTTTTTTTTGGCATCACTGCCCTCTGGTGGTCGTGGGCGCTACCCAGCACTGCTCCTGAGAGCTGCCACTGGATTTGAACCGCCGAGCCCGTGGGCTGCAGTCCCACACTCAACCACTTCCGCCACCAGGGCTCAGCCCAACCTTTCCATCTATTTGGGTACACGCCTGTGTGGTTTGTTGTTGTTGTTTGTTGTTGCTGTTGGACTGAATCTTTTGCTTGGTACAATATTCTATTAGCAAAAAGCTTATGATTTTATCTTTCCCCACCTGAGGAATATTTGCACTATCCTCTTGTGGTAGAAAAATACATTGAACAGCTAATGTACTCTAAAAATCCATTTAAGAGTCTCCCATTAAAACAGCAAATTCATTGTTCATATCATCTGTAAATCTCCAGGAAGGCAGACTGTA